>VDFB02000363.1:37630173-37668805 GCA_007258455.2 Sequoia sempervirens
AAATGAAGGATAAATAAAAATTTGAATGTCAATTACATTAAGGACTGCAAGTCTAAGAAGAAGGTTACAACATAAGAGTTATTTTCCTTGAATGGGAATTCAATCTCATAAGAAAAGACATGGTAGATGTTATGAACACACTACAATAATGAGACACACAATGAAGGCACCATAACAATGAGGCTACATTTTTTAAGAGGTTTACAATTTCTTGAGAAAATACCAATCAAAGGTAAAGTATTAGCCAAAATAGGTTCCCAAAGAGGGGACAATGGTAAATGAAGGCACTAAAGGAACATTCATGAGTTAATACAGAAAAAATAGGAGACCTAAGACATTCAATGCAAATTTTGTTGGGGAAAAGAGGCACAAATCATGACAAATTTTAGTCTCAAAGCAATGACAAGTCTATGATAAAGATATAGCCCACAATTAAGAGGTTATTATCATGACATCAAAGCAATGATGAATAATTAAATATAAATCATGCATAAGGTTTGAGATAGAAATAGAATGTTCCAAGGTGTTGGCATTGGTTTTCATTGATGTCAACACTTGGAGAGATTGTTGTTTGACATTGTTTTTCATTGATGTCAACGATTGGGAGATTGTTGCATATGCTAGTGAGATTGTTGTTTGGTATTTGTTATCATTGATGTCAACACTTAGTTGCGGTTTTCATTAATGATGTGCTAATAGTGGAGTTGTTCATGTTCATGGATGGATGTACTAATTGTAAGGAAGCTAAGGTAGCAGAACAACTTACTACACTAATCTTGAGAGGAGAATAATGCAAAAAATTTATAGATCTTTAGTAGTTACAAAAAGTTAAATAGAAATAAACACAAATACCATGCATACCACAATATAATAATTTGCGTGGGGAAAACCCTTTCGGGAGAAAAACCCCTCACTCCAAAAGCCATCCAATATATTATTCAGAAATAACAAAGATTACAATATACTTGCAAAGCAAGCTTCTCTCAAGAGTATCACCACTCAGAGATCTAGAGGCAACACAATCATTATCAAACTCTCACAATACATCACAATACACAGTCGTAATACAATGCCCTCATAAAATAGTGTTGCCTTCTAGGAAAATTCAAGATAATAATTTATCGGTCATCAAATATGGGACATAATGATGAATGGTCTCAATTTACAATAATAAAATATAAATAAAATTTTCCTTACAAGGACGCTACCCCTAAACCCCGTTAGGGCACACTACCATGGGCCCCAGCGAGGTTGATCCCAGACCCTCCTTGTAGGGAATCCATTCGAAAATAGTATTCAGTAGGAAGACAATATGTAGACACTAAAATCTGGTCTAAGCCTACGGCTTCAATATTCTTCATGGTCATGATTAAATAATGTTAATTATTTAATTAATTCACTTTACCTTTAATTCTTCTATTAATTAAATAATCTTAATTATTTAATTAATTCACACTTTTCTTTATTTTATCTAATTAATTAAATAAACATTTTTTATTTAATTATGCTACTAATTAACCTTATCCTTCTTCAATTAAATAAATTCTTATTTAATTTACCCTTTATCATATGTCAACCATAATTAAATAAATATTTTATTTATTTAATTATTCATTTAAATCCCTTCATCACTTAATTAAATAAATCTTATTTATTTAAATATTCTTCAAAGATGAAATCTTGAATTAAATGAATTATTTAATTCATAAAAATCCATTTTAACACATTCCTCTATATTTGGATAATTGTGTAAGTTATCTAAGTATTCACTTTGAATCGACTCGAGATCTATTGAAATCGGTCGGTTAACTCATGATTTAATGTCTGAGTTGCTTGCATGAATAAACTCTTCGTCTTATCATTCAATCATCTAGTTCTAACTCATTTGCGTGTACATGCATATTAATTAAATCTTGTGTGTGTGTTCAAATAGAGCGTTACTTTGATTCTATCTTTATCTTTGTCATGCAAAGACAATTCTTCTATTTTCGAATACCAAACTCGAAGATTAAATCATTTATTTAATCTTTATTTCGATTTCTAGTTTTTATCACTCATGTCACTACTAATAGTTATCATAATGCATGTCTAATCTTTCAATCTCAATCGTCCATCGATCTTTTGATCCTGGCCTGTCATTCGAATGATCAATTTTCTACAAATTGATCTATCTTTCGTCATTCCAATCTCTCTTGAAATCATATGAATTTTAGAGAAATTATCTTGAATCTTCAATGTTTTGCTAAATCACTATCATAGGCTATACTTGCACAAGAGAAATCTAAGGGAAATTATACTACAACAACAAAATGGAGAAGGGAAATCAAGGTTATACATGTAATTACGTAGATATTGGGTGAGATTGTTCAGTTTATTTATGTTTTAGCTTTCCTTTGTTCTTTGTTGTTTATCTTAGATTGCATTAGAGCTTAGATCACATTGAGTGTGTGATTTTAACCTATCTTCTGCATTTTCTAGATGTTACATTTGGTGAACCCGACGTGAAGACACCATCTTTGTGTATCCATAGACTTTTATTCAATTTTTGCATGTTTTTGTATGGAACGACGCATCTGTTTGATGAAATGATGCAATTGAAATTCAGAGATGCAACTACTTGATGAAATGACACAATTGAAATACTAGACCACATCTGAGATTGCAAATGACACAATTGACTTACTTGACCACATCTGAGATCGAAACGATGCATCTAAAAAATACTCGCGCATCTATTATTTTCTGAGCCACAACGAACTGTTAAAATCTCGCGATGCATCTGATAGAGAAAACGACGCATCCGACTGGTAATTTTTTAGGTTTAGAGTTTCAATTTATAGTTTCCTTTCATGTTTTTATTTTTTCTAATCTTCTATTTTCAGCGTGTGTCTTGAGGAGTTAATGAAGTTTTTGCAGATCAATAGTTGAAGACCAATATCAAAACTACTAATGAATCTTTCTATACAACACATGTCGAAGACCCTAGTTAAATTTTTGAAATAGATTGTTTGGTAGTGTAGCAAATCTTTCATTTGGATTAAAATTAACAAGTGTCTATTGTGTTTGGTGTGAAAGCACATTTGTGTTATTACCCTCATGATTCGATATATCAAAGTATCCTCTCCCCTTGCACATCCATGTGATCCTGGGTGTAAAAGAAACAATTACTGACTCTAGAACTTGGGCCTATTCTGTTGGAAAAAAATACTCACCCCAGGATGACTCAGACCAGTAGCACCCTGAACCCGAGGGACTTCCAGCCGATATATAAAAGTGGATTATTGTGGAAAGCCCAAGAATCATTCATATAGTTCCGATGAGATGGATTTGAAAGGGGACTCTCATCGCATGGATCATTCCCTACAAACAGAATACCCAAATTAAACACCTTTGTTTGTAGTGTCTAAAATCCTTCTATTTACTGGTGCAGTAGGTTGGACCTGTGAAGCTGTCATATTCTTATAGTTCATGTGTAGAGATGAAGGTATGCCATGGGATGTTCATGGGTACTGTAGTTTGGCTGCCCTAAATGACATTAATGAGCTGTGGAGGGGAGCCAAAGGGGTCAAGCTACTAATCATCCACCTTGACTAAGCATAGTTGTTGAAACCCAAGTGAGAAATTAGTAAATACTATCTTACACAGCCTAGGATGTGCTTGCCTATTGTCAAATTAAATGTTCTTTGAGTCCAAAATAAAACTGAAAACACTTTATCTTATGATTGTGTTTGTTTTCTAGAACTTGATCATAAAAAATAGTGTCAGTTTTATATCTCCATTCACTGAAAACATGCAACTGTCAACAGAGTCGCAATTGTTCACCAGCGAGTCACAATTGTTCTATCAAGTTGCATCTGTTTAGCCTAGAGTTGCATCTACCAAATTAGCTTGCATTTGCTCTGTTGAAAATCGCATCTGATTTAAAAGACCCCAATTATGACTTTTTGTGACACATCTGAAAAGGTGAGCTACAACTGCAGTCTAGAATGACGCATTCGCCACTATCACAGAACTAGTTTAGAAAGCCACATCTAATATAGTATGAGTCACAATTGCCATCACGAGTCACATCTATTAGAAACTACACCACATCTATCTAATATCATATATTGAATTTTACTAGAAACGTGCAACTAATTACCAAAACACCGCAATTGTGAAACATAACCGCATCTGTGAAATTTTGCGACACATCTTCCCGAGTATTAGAAAACCAAAATTTACCGTCACAGTCTAGTCAACACGGTCATACCAATCTTTGATCTTTCTTTTCACAGTATTCCTTGGACAGAAACCTGAAATGATTTGCTCAATTTGCATCCTTTAAGTATCATTTAGTCATAACTATAGTCGTCCTAATTTCGAGTTTTAGTTTCATCTTAGAATACATATTGTCTTTAGATCAAACTTTTAGGAAGGTCACTTTTACAAACTTTAGAATAGGTCCACTTTCTACACTCTAGAAAAATCATAGCATCAACGAAATCTATCATTGAACCTAGTCCTGTCATCATATCCTTTGTCCTACAGAGAGTCTTCCTAGCTCATCAGTCTAGTTATGAAACTCAACTTATCTTTGATCCTAGTCCTACATTGGTTTGTTGACATAACTAAATTGACACCTTGGTTAGACTTTAGGTAGTTGGTACCCTCATCTCCAGTTTACAAAATTGATTACCTTAGAAGCTTGCTTAGACTTTGCATCTTTAGATATTGTCATTCTAGACTAGCTTCATCTTAGAACCTTATTTTACATTCAAAAAATCCCAAAAACATAGACTAGAGTCATACTATCCATAGACGTAGTTTTGCATTCCTCGCATATTGAGCTTATCTTACATGGTTGAAAGTAGGTCTAAGAGAAAAGAGAGAGAAAAGATGTCAAACCCAAATGAATTCATCAATCCATTCTCGTCGAGACCTCACACGACTTTATTAGACAAATTCACAACTAGAGACATTCAAGGACACATTAGATTGGAAGACATAGAGGCTGCTGCACAAGAAACTAAGTTTTCCTCTTTTGTAGATGAGTATCTAGCAAATGATTTCCAACGCTATTTAGCGAAATTGTTAGTTGAAGGTGCTACCTTACCTACATGATTTGATATCAACACCTTACAAACTCAACCTACACAAGGGACAACTGCAACAACTGCTAGTACCTCTATACCTCAGGTTAATACAACCATACCATCTAGCATACATACATAGAGTATGATAGTCCATACATCTCCATTCAGTACATTTGGAATGATATCAAGATTTAATTTCATTTTAGGGGCATCGTCGTCCACTCCCATCGGTCTTCTTGTTGGGAATAAAAGATCTAAAACGTCAGCTTCTACACTAAATGTCAGTGTCACTAGTACCATACCACAGTCAACAACCATACCTAGTGTTCATGTTGCTAGTACTATACCGCAAACTACATAGATAGGGGGAATTCCCTCTTTCCAATATGGTAATTAGATTTCATTCTCCCAGGTTGGCAGTCAAAATCCATTCTCCCAGGTTGGCAGTCAAAATCCATTCTCTTAGATTGGCAGTCAGAATCCATTCACACAGATTCTGAATCAGAATCCATTCTCCCAGATTGGTAGTCAAAACCCATTCACATAGATTTTGAATTAGAACACATTCACTAACATTCTGAATCCAAATCCATATCAAATACCAACATTCAATCAAAACCCATCACGGGACCTTGGATTTCATAATACATACATAGATCCGCATAATCCGCCCAACATATCATTAACCCAGGTTGACGTCTTGCAAACAAAAATGCATGCACTATAAACACAAATGGATAACATGGCAGTGTCAACTAAGAAAACCTTTTCAACAAAGGACATATTCCCATTTCCCTTTGATAAATCATGTGTACATGACACCTTTCCCTCACGGGTATGTCATACTGAATCTCCCTAAGTAAATGGCAAACGAAATCTGATAGAACATATAAGGGAATTTTCTACCATGTGCATAGATGTCGCTTATGACCCCACATATCTTATGAGACTATTTCCAAGAAGTCTTGTAGGAATTACACTTGAGTGGTTTTCAGATCTAGACTATGGCATCAAATCATGGGGTGAACTAGCTGAGAAATTTGTTGAGCAATTGTCCTTCAACATAGACCATGAGATAAGTATAGAAACCTTGTGTCACACAAAACCAAATGAAGGAGAAAATTTCATCACTTTCTTCTAGAGATGGAGGACTATAGCCAGTCGGTGTCCTGTCGAGATACCTGAAAAACAAAAAGTCACTATGTTCTAGGAAAACCTTCATGCAAAACCAAGGAGTAACTTGTTAGAAACCAAGATCAGATTTGCAAACCGAAAAGACCTTCCACAGAAGAGAAAATAGAAAAAGAAGAGAGGTTGCAAAAGAATGTACAACATAATATTATTCGAGAATTCAATAATTACAAGATAATGATTTTCTTTATAAAAAAGCAAAGATGCATAACCCTAATCTTATCTTGAGCAACAAGATAGCTCAAAAGATAAAGATGAGAATTAATTAACCTAGGAAATAAATAATACCTAAGTAAAGTTATGCAAGTGTAATTAAATATTAATTACACTAACACCCCCCATAGGTGCAACTTAGGGAGACTAAAAAATCATGCACCTAAAACTAAGATGAATGCAAGAAAGCATGGATGGGTCCCAACAACGAGGCCTGATCAGGTACCCAAGTACAAATGCAATAATGAAGTAGAGAAGGAAAACCCAGTAGGACAAAACCCCCCTACAATGAGATGACTACTACAAGAAGCACTGGAAGAACATTGTGGAGTAACACTAGAACCGCAATCTGACAAGCAAGGAAAGATACTTCTGTCTACAAATGAAACCAAAACCAGAATCATGATAATGTGATAGCAGACCCGATGCTACGGAACACTCGAAAACTCACAAACTAGAACAACCCTGGAATATTTGAAGCAACAGTAGATGAGATGATGACATAATCTGGAAGCCGTGTAACTCGATGCTGATGCCAAACTGAGACTAAAACTCTTCCATGGGAAGGAGTACCAAAAAAGACTCTAGAACATTAACCATAAAAACATGGCCCTCAAACTGAGAAGAATCTGAACCAATGCGGATCAAGAAACATAATCTCTCAACTTAAGTGTGAACCAATGAATCCGATATGTGTCAAGCAATAGCAAAAATATGGCCAAAAGAAACTAGGAAACTAGATAGACTCATACGAGTTGTCATCAAAACAAGATGGATATGGAGATCAAAGTGAAAACTACACTCTAATCAGATTTATTATGCAAGAAACCCCCCTGAATGGAACTTTATCTCAATTTGTTTATTACAATAACCCAATGATTGTAAAAGGAGAGTATGCTAAATGTGCATAAACAAAAAATATGATGATGTGGTACTGAAATGTACAAATATGCAAGGTTCACCTTTCCAACTACCAAAACATCCAAGTAATCTCCAAAACACCCATCGGGACAAATCTGGAATAATGATAAACTTGGGATAGATACAGAAAAAATTGCATAGACACAAAAATAGAGCTCCTCAATACCTTTCCAACGCCACAAAGAAGAAAAAAATTGGAGATCGTGGCAAAAAGTTATGAGCTCGGAAGTCCAAAATACACATCTAAATTCAAACAGAAATAAATGAAGCTAAGTAGAAAAATAATGGAAAATAAACTACACCATAGGATAGTGCTTGGAACCAGGTTTTCGACGATATTTCGTTTTTGAAAATCTGAGTTCGGATGCAAAAGTTATGCCCAAAATACCAAAACTCCTCCAAAAGGGTTTGGAGTTAAGCTTGGCGGCTAGGCTAACCACTAGCATCAACTGCTAGAATTAACCACTAGCCGTTAACTGCTAGCGGTTAACTAACGGCGGCGTCCATTAGCTCTGGTTTTTTTTATTTTTTTCTTGGATTGTGTGCCGTACTAGGCCGTACGACCCAGAAATGATAAAAAATTACCTCTCAGAGTCACTGTGTCCAATTTTGACAATTTGACAGTCGATTTTGGGGTTTTTGGGCGCACTGAACGTGATGGTGAGGTCTGTTTGGGCTGAAAAAACTCCAAAATTTTAGGTACGCTTTGGATCTGGAAACCCTCATAAACTTCAAATCCTTGTAGATCTGACAAATGGAGGCCTTTTTCAACGAAACAAAAGGAAAACCTGACTATTCCGGAAGCTATGGACTCAATGGAATGCTTAGATCTGATCCAAAACTCTTCATAAATAAGCTCAAGGCATGAAACCCTCGAGGAACCTCGAACGTGCTTTGTAATGATTTTCTCAAAAATCTGAGAAGGGGCTACAAATCATGGCTCTGATACTATGCTAGAAACCAAGATCAGATTTGCAAACTGAAAAAACCTTCCACAGAAGAGAAAATAGAAAAAGCAGAGAGGTTGCAAAAGAATGTACAACATAATATTATTCGAGAATTCAATAATTACAAGATAATGATTTGCTTTATAAAAGCATATATGCATAACCCTAATCTTATCTTGAGCAACAAGATAGCTCAAAAGATAAAGATGAGAATTAATTAACCTAGGAAATAAATAATACCTAAGTAAAGTTATGCAGGTGTAATTAAATATTAATTACACTAACATAACTAAAGGGTACATTGTTGCACATCCTTTTTGGAACTAGTGGAGAAAGGGGTTATAATAGAAAAAGATCTCATTGAAAAAGGAGAACTTAAGACACCAACATCCAACAAAAATTCAATAGTGCAAAACACCCCCAAAGACTGAACCAACCAAAAGTATTGTCATTAAGGCTTATGATGATGAGGAACATAAATGAAAGGGGGTTGTAACACTTCCTATCATAATTGGTCCTGCAGTAATGGAGACAAAATTCCAGGTCTTGGATCCCACCCTTCCATACAACCTCCTACTAGGTAGACAATGGATTCATGCCATGAAGGTAGTCACTTCCACATATCATCAATGTCTCGAATTCCTTTACAATGGCACTAAAATAACAATAGATGGTGAACCAGATCCATTCCAATATTGCACCAATCTAAAATAGATACCCTAACACCAAGTGCTAGTAAACCAAGAGGCTTCATCGTCTAATTCATCTCACTATGTCGATCCATCCACTCTCACTAGAACATCCACTTCACCTATATTTCCTGCCACTCCTAGGGTCAAGATCCAAGACAAAGGTTGTGGAGAATAGTACATGAAGACATCTTATTGTGTTAGCCATTTGATTCCTCCTAAGTCATATAGTTTACCTACACTAGATAGGAGACAATCTATAGTCACTATACACATTCCTCCCACAACAACTTTCACTAAATGGGGAGAATTAAGCAAAGAAGTCGTACATAAAAAAGATTTCACCTCGTAGTTGTATAGGGAAGATAATGAAGAACCTCTATCACCTATTCACATTAATACAGATCTATATGGAAAAGGTTTCACAATCATGCAGAGCAAGGGATATAATGGATCGAGTGGATTAAGCTTAAATAAGGATGGGAGGATTGAGCCAATATTTTTTTCTCTGTGGCCAAAAGGTTTAGGGCTTGGGTTTCAACCGATCCAGATTGGCGTTCCTGGTACCACATCACCCTTAATCAAGGAAGTAAGTGCTTCAAAATATATTGAAACATCTCATGAACCATCTGACCAACACTACTGTGATTCCCCAGACTCAAACAAATATGAGTTGGATTCTCTATCTTCCACCTCTTCCATGAACCTTGACAAGCTATTTGTGGAACTTTACTTAATGGTGAAATCCTCACCAAATCCATTGAATTCCTATCCACCAAAGAATATTACAAAAGAGAAATGGTTTAAACATTATTATTGGGAATCTCTTGATCCTATCTCTTGGCAACCTAATACTTTTGTTTCAGATAACCAAACCTTGGCATTAGGCCCACCTATCAATCCACCTAGATATAAACCAAAGAGCAAAAAGCACTTAGTACAAGACTTTTGTGACCATATGAACAACTCAATCCTTACCCTGACTCCATTAAACTTTGATAACTCTGATGATGATATACCCTTAGTTTCTCCCCAACTCATTGATTGGGACTATCAAGATACACCCGTCTTAGACATTTTTTAGAATGACAAAGCAATTGCTGAGTTCCTGGGATTACGAGAAGGAATACCTAGTGGTGATCACAAGGTTGGTTTTACCATTGACTTGGACAACAAAGCATATTTTGGGGAATCTGTTCAACCCTCCAGTTGCAAAAATGAAAAAAATAATAAAAAAGATAAAAAAGAGGAGTCTCTAGGTGAAAACCAAAAGGCACCTCTAGACAATGAAAAAGGAAAATTAAAGGATGTATAGGTGAAAACCTCTTTGAGGCACCTAAGGATGGAGGTTTGAACATTCTCCCCTTTGCACAAGAAAATTCACCCATGCTCATTGAAGAATCAGTAGAAGTCAACATAGGTACAAAAGAGAATCCTCGAATGGTTTATTTTGCAAAGTCATTGACAAAAGAAAAGCAGTCAGAATTCTACAACTTCTTGAAACAAAGAAAGATAAATTTTGCTTGGTCATATGTAGACTTTCTTGGGATGGATCCTGAACTTTTTCTAGATCATTTGCCCTTACAACCAGGTGTAAAACCAATGAAATAAAAATTGAGAAAAATGCACCCACAAATTGCTTTACTAGTCAAGGCATAACTCAAGAAACTGTTACACATTGGTTTTATTAGATCAATCGACTATGCAAATTGGATTTCCAATCTTCTCCTAGTCACTAAACCAATAGGGGGCATATGCATCTGCACAGATTTTAGAGATATCAACAAAGCTTTCCCTAAGGATGACTTCCCTTTGCCTAACATAGACATGATAGTGTACATGACAGCAGGGTATGAGATGTCCCTTATGGATGGATTTTCAGGGTATAATCAGATCAAAATTGCAACTGAAGACCAACCTAAAATAGCTTTCACATGTCCTTGGGGAATGCATTGCTAGAATGTTATGCCCTTCAGAGTCAAGAACACTGGAGCAACCTATCAGAGTGTCCTAACCACTATTTTCGTGACCTTGTTTGTACACACTCTTGTGGAGGATTATGTCGATGACCTTATAGTTAAATCCAAGACATGGGAAAAAAATTTATAGGTTTTAGACAAGATATTTAAAAGGCTAGAGAAGTATAAAGTGAGACTAAATCCCAATAAATGTGTGTTTGGGGTACAATTAGGAAAGCTTTTAGGGTATATATTTTCTAGATGAGGCATTGAAGTAGATCCAGCCAGGGTAAAAGCAATCATAGACATGGCTCCACCAACTAATCTTAGTCAGCTAAGGACATTACAAGGGAGACTACAATCCATTAGAAGATTTATAGTAGATTTAGTAGATAAGACACATCCTTTTCAACATTTACTTAAGAAAGGGGTACCTTTTACATGGAAAGTTAGATGCAAAGAGGCTTTTCAATTGATCAAATAATATCTACTCACACCACCAGTCTTAATGCCACCTATTGAAAGATGACCACTGATTCTTTATATTTCAGCAACCCATTCATCACTCGGAGCATTGCTTGCACAGAATGACAATGAAGGTCATGAAAGGGTAGTATACTATATTAGTCAAACTTTGGTAGGTTAGGAGCTCAACTACAGTACCATTGAACATGCTTGTCTTGAAGTATTATTTGCTACTAAAAAACTAAGGCACTATATGCTAAACCATCAAACAATGCTAATTGGAAAAATAGATCCTATGAAATATCTTTTAAGCAAAGCAACATTAACATGGCGACTGGCCAAATGGGTTATGAGCTCAACTACAGTACCATTGAACATGCTTGTCTTGAAGTATTATTTTCTACTAAAAAACTAAGGCACTATATGCTAAACCATCAAACAATGCTAATTGGAAAAATAGATCCTATGAAATATCTTTTAAGCAAAGCAACATTAATATGGCGACTGGCCAAATGGGTTATGATACTTTGTGAGTATGAATCTAGTATGTAGATAGAAAGGATATTAAAGGACAATTCTTTGTTGATCAGTTAGTCGATGCACCAATACAAGTAGATCACCCATTAGTTGCAGACTTTCCTGATGATTTTATATTCACAATTGACACAAACACAACATGGAAACTATACTTTGATGTCTCACATACAAATCATGGCTTAGGGGCTGGTATACTATTTATCACACCACAGGGTGATTCCATCCCTAAGTCATTCAGGATTTTGTTTCCATGTACCAACAACATAGTAGAGTATGAAGCTCTAGTGACAAGGTTATGCATGATAGTCAAGTGGAAAATTAAGAACCTACAGGTATATGGTGATTCTCAACTAGTAATAAGATAGGTAAATGATGATTATGAGACTAAGGATGAGAAGCTTGATCCATATAAACGCATGGCAGATAATTTTAAGGAGTACTTTGACAAGGTCAAATTTCATTAGATACCTCATGTTCTAAACAGGGCAGTAGATGTTATGGCTACAATTGTATCACTTCTAGACATTTCAAGCAACGTGCCTAAGTTTGAGTTCTTGGTAGAACAGGTTTTGGTCCCAGCCTATGATATCCCAAATTCTAAGATGTTATGTGACATTGTTGGTCTTGATTCCCCATGGTACAAAGAAATCTATGACCACCTCCATGTCAAAATCACACCCCCTAGTCTTTCAAATAATCAACATAGGACATTCCTTCATATGTCAGCTAAATACACCATCGTCGGAGACACCTTGTATAGACACACATTAGATAATACCCTACTAAGATGTCTCGATTTTGATGAAGCACAAGCAACCTTGCATGGGGTGCATGAGGGTATATGTGGTTCCCATTCTAGTGGTCCTACCTTAGCTAAAAATATTATGAGACTGGGCTATTATCAGCCTACTATGAAAAGGATTCATATGTCTTTGTAAAGAAATTCCACCAATGTCAAGTTCACAGAGACTTGATACATGCACCAACACAAGAGCTTTGTCCCATAATTTCACCATGGCCTTTCTCACAATGGGGGCTCGACCTCATAGGTAAGATCCATCCTACATCATCCAATGGCCACACGTTCATCATCACTGCCATTGAGTATTTTATGAAGTGGATTGAGGATATTCCCATGACATACATTAATGGAACATAAATCTCTAAGTTTATCCTAAACTACATCATCTTTCGGTATGGTGTCCCTCAATCCATAATCACAGATAATGGCCGCCCAATCAAGAACCAAGAATTTCGCCATCTTTGTGATGAATTTCATAGTCAACATCACTTTTCCATTCCATACTACCCACAGGGTAACGACCAAGCAAAGGAATCTAACAAAACTATCATTAGAATCCTCAAAAAGACTGTCAATGATGTTGGCCATGATTGGCATTTACAGGTTAATCCTACCTTATGGGCTTATCACACAAGCATCCGTACTCCCACTAGCACCACTCCATATTCACTAGTATTTGGTTATGAAGCCATTCTTCCTATTGAGGTCGAGATTCCTTCCCTAAAGGTATCCTTGAAAGGGCACATTGATGATGAAGAGTACTGAGTATCGAGACTCCATGAGCTAGAATTCCTAGGTGAGCGAAGATAGAAGACACTAAACCATCTTCAAGCATATTAGATTCACCTCCGTCGTATCTATAACATAAAGGTCTTGAACAAAAACTTTGACATTGGTGACCTGGTTTTAATGAACCCAAAGAATCAAGCAAAAAGAGAGAAACCAAGAAAGATTGAACCTAACTAGTTAGGACCTTATATTATTATAGAAGCCTTTGGATCAAGAGCATATCAACTCTCTACTCCTGAAGGGGAACCATTTTCCTCACCAATCAATAGTCTTAATCTGAAGAAGTTCTACTTTATAGCTTTTGAGAGCCTTGTCATAATTAGCAAAAATACAAAAAAGTCAATAAATCAAAAAAATTGTTACCTAGGTGAAAACCTGGCAAACAGGCATCTAGGTAACATAAAAAAAATTAGAAAATCCAAAAAATAGTAAAGAGAAATAATTCATCCAATAGTGAAAACCACTTCGGTGGCACTTTGGATAAGTACCATGGTGAAAACCTAGCAAACAAGCGCCATGTGTATTTGACTCTACTCCTTTTTCTACTATTATTCTAATCTAACATCTCTGTACATAGTCCTTATCCCTGTACATACTACCTATCCCTATTCATATCACTTATCTTTCCCATCCATCGCTTGTGCATACCATTCGTAATAAGTGGTAGTCTTTCCCATCACCTGGAATGATTGACATTGAGTGCATTTCATATCTCCCATTTTATCCTATTCATACTCAATTGGTCTTATACTCGACTGGGGGCAAACACTTGACGTGTGTCATATTGGTTCTTACATTGGCTGTGTTGAAGATGTAAAACCATAGAAAAATCCAAAAACATCACAAAATGTCCTAAGAAAATACAAAAACATCAAAAAATTTCAAAAAGACAAAAATATCAAAACATGTCAAAAATCCAAAAATAGAGTCAGAGTCAGTCGCACTTGTCAGTCTTTGTCATTTGTCGAACTACATTGCCTCTGTGACTAGACATAGGCAAGGCCATCTCCTGATGTGCCCTTGAGGCATTAGGTTAGTCCGTTTAGGTTTATCTGTATAAAATCATGACTCAATCCATATGTATATCACAACATCATTGGTTGTGTCAAACTACGAGGTCTCTACGTGTATAGCGTAGGCAAGGCCATCAATCAATGAGCCACTGAGGCCGCACTATGTCATTCGATTAGGGTTTTTCACAGTTACTATCACACATGTCTTCTACTTGTAGTAGGTCTTGTTAGTCAAAGTCAAGACAAACTACAAGGTCTCTGCGTGTATAACGTAGGCAAGGCCATCAAGCAATGAGCCCTGGAGGCCACACTAGGTCAGTCCTTTAGGGTTAGTCATCACACATAGTCAATTGTTAGCACATCATATCAAGTCATGCATCAATCTAGTGAACAAGTCAGCAACATCTCTAAGTCACATCAAAAAAATTGCTGAAGCAACAACCAAAATAGATCAATTTAAGTCTGCTACAAGATGTGTCCTTCCTAGAAACAGACATCATCAAAACAATCAACCTGTGTCTTATTCAGGATGAGTCTTTCCTGAATATCGATATCAGCAAAACAATCTATTTCTTATACAGGATGAGTCCTTCCTACATATCAACATTTTCAAAGAATCCACATAGCCTTACATAGGTTATCACATCAACGACATCAAACTGAGCATCTTATATGATACATGTCTTTCTGAAACCAAGCTTTTTCATGCCTTATACAGATAGTCATAACATCAAAACCAGAATCAAAGTCTTATCCGGTATGTGTATCTCCTGAAACAAGGCTCTATCAATCAATCCTCTTATCAATCAAAACAAATCAAACAAACAAATCAAGTTTTGGAAAATATTTTATTGGATATTTGGCTTTATGGCTTGTTTATCTTCTCATTTCACTTGACTTTATGATGGGAATCCTATTACTAGCTTTCTCAAGGATGTCCCATGAAGGATTTAGAGAAGCAACGGTGTATCAGAATACTATTTTTCTTTGACTGTTGTCTGTCAACTATCTTTTAAATTTTATTTTGAGTCATGTTTCTAGTTTCCTCAAGGATGTCCCATGAAGGTTTCAGAGGAGCGATGACATCTCATGACCCGTCTTTTATTTTGTTTGTTATCTGTGGTTTGCCTTGATAAAAAGACTGGGGCAATTGTACCCTTAGTATGAGTTACGACAATCCTTTTATGCGACTATCTATTGTTAGCAAGTGGATGACCTTGCACACCTTGATCTATGTTATATCATTATTTTTTTCTCCATTTGTATTAGTCCCACCCAATGATGATAAAGTGAAAATTCCTTTAGTGATACAGCAAAACATCGAAGATTTTTAATACTAACATCCATCTCATTTCTTTTATTATTTTTTTAATCTTTATTTCCGTACTAACAATTCTCCTTTCTTGCATTATGATGGAGTCCTGTGACACAAAAATATAAATCATCCTGCATACACATTCATGTTAGAAATATCATTTACAAATCATTTATCATCAATCATACACACATCTTTCATTTGATATATATAAACATATAGGAATTTATCATATCTAGGATATCATGGCATAATAGACATTATTCATCATAGATTACATATCATAAGCATTACATGTACAAAACAAATGTCAATACATTCATCACATTACAAATGTATAGCATCACATGTAGAAAGCATTGTACATATAACATCACATCACATCTCATAATTATAAATTGCATACATAAAATCCATCAACATCATAGATATTAATACATACATCATCACATAGAATCAACATCAAATCATAGGCTGCATAAACACATCATAAAGTAGATAGGATCATCCATCACATAGGCATATCATATAGAAATAACATGTATAAATAAATGACTGCATAATAAATGAATAGAACTACATATCATGAGAATTGCTCAAAAATCATATATATATATATATATATATATATATATATATATATATATATCGCTCAATAGTGTCACATCACAATGTCATAATGTATCAATAAATATGGAAGCCCATAGGCTATATGATCATAATACAATGTCTCAGTACATATCAAGAAATGTCCCTATTCTGAACTGCCACTGCTATCATGACTAGAGTGCGGTAAAATGATGTTGAGATCTTGATGACCTGTGACTTGAATGTGGCTTGTCGTATGGACCAGATTTGCATGGTTGGTCAACACCCTTTGTGCTAACTCTCCTAGTGTGGGTCCTAGTTTCAGACCTGTCACTAAGATGCAAGTTGGCCATGAAGTGTAGTAGTGTCAGGATCACCTACCCCTGTTTCATCCTATCTCACCCTCTCCAAACCATCATCCTCATCCTCTAACTCCTCCAAAATCCTGTCTCAGGCCTCACGTCCTGATCATCCCCCTCCTCGTCATCATCCTGATAAACACCAAGTAAGCCAAGGGCATCAATCTCTACCTCCTCTCTACCCACCTCCTTTGCAACATGCTCCTCATCTCTACCAATCTCAACATGCACCTCCTCCTCACCTCTGACAATATCTGTCATGTGCACATCCTTCTCCTCTTGTCCCCCCTCATAGATAGGTGATAAAGGTGGCCCTCGTCGCCTCCATCTACGCCTCCCTCTCCCACCACCCTGCTGGCCACCTCCACAACCATCTCCATCATCGCCCTGAACACCTCCACCTCTCCAACCTCTACCTTTGCCACACCTGTTGAGCGGTCTTGTCCCTCGCTGCTCTATTGGCACATCCTCATCTGGGTTTGTAAGGGGAATCAGCCTATGAATGGCCCACCATTGATCATATGCCTCGGTGGTACCTGGATTGGCCAAACCATCTCTGCACCCCCACTGCACTACTTGCAATGCATCAATATTTTCCTCGATAGTGTCCATTGGTATCTCTACACCCCACAAGGGGATCTCTCGCGAAGATCCCGCAAACTCTACTCATCCTCAAGGCTATTGATTGGTGAGGACAATGGTTCCCCTTTAGGAGCAGAGAGTTGATATGCTCCTGACCCAAAGGCTTCTATAATAATATAAGGTCCTAACCAGTTAGGTTCAAACTTTCCTGGTTTCTCTCTTTCTGCTTGATTCTTTTGGTTCTCCATTAAAACCAGGTCACCAAAGTCAAAGTTTCTATTCAAGACCTTCCTATTATAGCTATGATGAAGGTGATTCTTATATGCTTGGAGATTTTCTATCGCCTTCTATCTTTTCTCATCTAGGAATTCTAGCTCATGGAGTCTCAATACTTAGTACTCTTCATCATCAATGTGCCCTTTCAAGGATACCCTCAGGGAAGGAATCTCGACCTCAATAGGAAGAATGGATTCAGAACCATATACTAGTGAATATGGAGTGGTGCCAGTGGGAGTATGGATGCTTGTGCAATAAGCCCATAAGGCAGGATTAAGTTGTAAATGCCAATCACAGCCAACATCATTGACAGTCTTTTTGAGGATTCTAATGATAGTTTTGTTAGATGCCTCTGCTTGGCCATTACCTTTTGGGTAATATGGAGTGGAAAAGTGATGTTGAATATGAAATTCATCACAAAGATGGTAGACTTCTTGGTTCTTGAATGGGTGGCCATTATTTATGATTATGGACTTAGGGAAACCATACTGACAAATGATATAGTTTAGGATAAACTCAGAGATTTGTGTGTCGGTAATGTATGTCATGGGAATAGCCTCAATCCACTTCGTAAAATACTCAGTGGAAGTGATTATGAACTTGTGGCCATTGGATGATGTAGGATGGATCTTACCTATGAGGTCAAGTCCCCATTGGGTGAAGGGCCATGATGATGTTATGGGATGAAGCTCCTGTGCTGGTGCATGTATAAAGTCTCCATGAACTTGACATTCACAATATTTCTTTACAAAGACATATGAGTCCTTTTCCATAGTAGGCCAATAATAACCCAGTCTCATAATTTTTTAGCTAAGGTGGGACTACTAGAATGGGAAACACATATACCCTCATGCACCCCACGTAAGGTTTCTTGTGCTTCATCAAAATCGAAACATCTCAATAGAGTATTATCTAAAGCATATCTATATAAGGTGTCTCTGATGATGGTGTATTTGGTTGAATTATGTAGGAATGTCCTACATTGATTATTTGAAAGGCCAAGGTTTATGATTTCAGCTTGGAGGTAGTCATATATTTCTTTGTACCATGGGGAATCAGGACCAACAATGTTACATACCATCTCAAAATCTGGGATATCATAGGCTGGGACCAAAAGCTTCTCTAACAATAACTTGAACTTAGGCACATTCCTAGGAATGTCTAGAAGTGATGCAATTGTAGCCATAGCCTTTGTTGCCCTGTTTAGAACATGAGGTATGTGATGAAATTTGACCTTGTCAAAGTACTCCTTAAAACTATCTGCCATGCGTTTATATGGAGCAAGCTTCTCATCCTTAGTCTCATAATCATCATTTACCTTTTTGATTACTAGTTGAGAATTGCCATATGCCTGTAGGTTCTTAATTTTCCACTTGACTACCATGTGTAACCCTATCACTAGAGCTTCATACTCTACTATGTTTTTGGTACATGGAAACAAAATCCTGAATGACTGAGGGATGGAATCACTCTATGGTGTGATAAACAATATACCAACCCCTGAGCCATGATTTGTATGTGAGCCATCAAAGTACAATTTCCATGTTGTGTTTGTGTCAATTGTGAATATAAACTCATCAGGAAAGTATGCAAGCAATCGGTGATCTTATTTTATTTGTGCATCAGCTAACTGATCAAAAATCACTTGTCCTTTAATAGCCTTTCTCTCTACATATTGGATATCATACTCACTAAGTATGATAACCCATTTGGCCATTCGCCCTGTTAATGTTGCTTTGCTTAGAAGATATTTCAAAGGATCTATTTTGGCAATCAACATTGTTTGATATTTTAGCATATAGTGCCTTAGTTTTTGAGTAGAAAATACTACTGCAAGACAGACAAGCGCAATGGTACTATAGTTGAGCTCATAACCTACCAAAGTCTGACTGATATAGTATACTGCCCTTTCATGACCTTCATCATCACTTTGTGCAAGCAATGCTCTGAGTGATGAATGGGTTGTTGAAATATAAAGAATCAATGTTTGTATTTCAACAGGTGGCATTAAGATTAGTGGTGTGAGTAGATATTCTTTGATCAGTTGAAAATCCTCTTCACACCTAACTGTCCATGCAAAGGGTACCCCTTTCTTAAGTAAATGTTGAAAAGGTTGTGTCTTATCAGCTAACTACACTATAAATCTTCTAATGGATTGGAGTCTCCCTTGTAATGTCCTTAGCTGATTGAGATTAGTTGGTGTAGGCATGTCTATGATTGATTTTACCTTGGCTAGATCCACTACAATGCCTCGTTTGGAAATGATATACCCTAAAAAATTTCCTGATTGTACCCCAAACACACATATCTTGGGATTTAGTCTCACTTTATACTTCTCTAGCCTTTGAAATATCTTGTCTAAATCCTATAAATGTTTTGTTGGATTTAACTATAAGATCATCGACATAATCCTCTATAAGAGTGTGTACAAGGTCATAAAAAATAGTGGTCATGGCACACTGATAGGTTGCTCTGGCGTTCTTAAGTTCAAAGGGCATAGCATTCCAAAAATACGTTCCCCAAGGACGTGAAATATATTTTTTGTTTGGTCTTGAATTTCAATTCTGATCTGACTATACCCTGAAAATCCATCCATTAGGGACAACATCTCATATCTTGTTGTCATGTCTACTATCATGTCTATGTTAGGCAAAGGGAAGTCGTTAGGGAAAGCTTTGTTGATATCTCTGAAATCTATGTAGATGTGGATGCCCCCTATTGTTTTAGTGACTTGTACACGATTGGAAATCCAATCTGTATAGTTGATTGATCTAATGAAACCAATGTCTAACAGTTTCTTGAGTTCTGCCTTAACTAACAAAGCAATTTGTGGGTGCATTTTCCTCAATTTCTATTTCACTAGTTTTACACCTGGTTGTAAGGGAAAGTGATGTGGAACGAGTTCAAAATCCAACCCAAGCATGTCTGCATATGACCAAGAAAAAATTATCTTTCTCTGTGTAAAGTAGTTATGGAATTATGGATGCTCTTTTGTTGTCAATGACACTGCAAACTAAACCATTCAAGGATTCTCTTCTGTGCCTATGTTGACTTCTACTGATTCTTCAATTAGCATGGATGACTTTTCCTATTCAAAGGGGAGAATGTTCAAACCTCCATCCTTAGGTGCCTCAGAGAGGTTTTCACCGTCGGATGTGTCCTTTATTTTTTCTTTTTCATTGTCTAGAGGTACCTTTCAGTTTTCACCTAGAGACTTGTCTTTTTTATCTTTTTTATTATTTTTCTTATTTTTGCGATTGGAGGGTTGAACAGATTCCCAAAAATAGGCTTTGTTTTCCAAGTCAATGGTGATACTAGCCTTGTGATCACCACTAGGTATGCCAATCTGAATCAGTTGAAACCCAAGCCCTAAACCTTTTGGCCACTGAGAAATAAAGATTGGCTCAATCCTCGCATCTTGATTTAAGCCTAATCCACTCTATCCATTATATCCCTTGCTCTACATGATTGTGAAACCTTTACCATATAGATCTATAGGAATGTGAGCAAGTGAGAGGGTTTCTTCATTATCTTCCCTATAAAACTTGGAGGTGACATCTTTTGTATTTATGGCTTCTTTGCTTAATTCTCCCCATTTAGTGAAAGTTGTTGTGGGAGGAATGTGTATAGTGACCATAGATTGTCTCGTATCTGCTATAGGTAAACCGTATGACTTAGGAGGAATCAAATGGCTAACATAATAAGATGTATTCATGTAATATTCTCTACAACCCTAGGAGTGGCAAGAAATAAAGGTGAAGTAGATATTCGAGTAAGAGTGGATGGATTGACATAGTGAGATTAATTGGACAATGAAGCCTCTTGGTTCACTAGCACTTGGCATTGGGGTATCTCTTTTAGATTGGTGCAATATTGGAATGGATTTGGATCACCATTTATTGTTATTTTAGTGCCATTGTAAGGGAATTTGAGAAATTAATGATATGTGGAAGGGACTACCTTCATGGCATGAATCCATGGTCTATCTAGCAGGAGGTTGTATTTTCGGTTGCGTAGTCTTGTTTGGAGAATGTGGCATGATGATTATTGGTCAAGTAGCCTACCATTTCCTAGAAATGATTGACATCGAGATCATTAGGGACTGTGGTGCTTTGTAAGGCTCTATCTAAAATGGATCGATGCTTAGGGGAGATATGTAATATTTCCAATATGGAGATTTGGGTTGGGGTCTTCCCCAATTGATCAAGTAAGTTATAGTGCAACTTGGAAGTTTGTGGTGTTTGTTGGGATGGAGGACCTTGGATAGTGATCTTAGTATGATGAGTGTTGACAACACACTCAGGAGTTGTATTGATGGTAATGGTATTGATATTATCATCGGTGGCACGAAGGTGATTAATGATTTTTCCACTATTATAATCATGCTTGATATTTCCATAGTTTGCCAACATATTGGTTTTGTTACTCGAACTGGGGAAATTTCCTTTCCCATGGTCATGTAGTGGATAAAAAAAGAATTGATGATTAGTGTTTATGACTTTTGTTTTTGTCTGCTAACTTCAATAATTCTCTTCTCAACAGGATCCTGTATGATATTTTTTAGTTGGCAACAATTTTGTAGGTTATGTCCCTTAGTTCTATGATAATCACAAAAGGAATTGTTATGGCACCAAATTGGTTTAAATTTTCCTGGATTGTGTTGTCTTGGATCTTGAAGTTGTATAAGATTATGTTATAACAGTTGTTTGAACACTAACTTGATGGGTTCCCTTAAGGGAGTGAACTCACATTTTTGAAACCTCCTCTGTTGTTGCAGACATTGAGTATTTTGGACCACGTTGGGAGGTTGATTGAAAATGTTAAGTGTGTTGGAAGAAGGGTTAGGTCCTCATAATGTGATGATTGGTACTAATTGTACAGTTTTATCAACTACCCCATCATTGGTAATGTTTTTGTTCTTAGACCAAAATCTATTTCTATCATTAGGGGTGTTTTGCGCTATTGGATTTCTGTTGGATGTCGATGTCTTAAGTTCTCCTTTTTCAATGAGATCCTTTTCTATTATAACCCCTTTTTCCACTAGTTCCAAAAAGGATGTGCAACAATGTACCCTTTAGTTACTCCTTAGTTTTGCATGAAGGTTTTCCTGGAACATAGTGACTTTTTGTTTTTCAGGTATCTCGACAGGACACCAACTAGCTATAGTCCTCCATCTCTAGAAGAAAGTGATGAAAGCTTCTCCTTCATCTTGTGTTGTGTGACACAAGGTTGCTATTCTTATCTCGTGGTCTATGTTGAAGGAGAATTATTCAACAAATTTGTCAACCAGTTCACCCCATGATTTGATGCCATAGTCTAGACTTGAAAACCACTCGAGTACAATTCCTACAAGACTTCTTAGAAATAGTCTCATAAGATATGTGGGGTCATATGTGAAATCTATGCACATGGTAGAAAATTACCTTATATGTTCTATCAAATTTTGTTTTCCATTGTACTTAGGGAGATTTGGTATGACATACTCGTGAGGGAAAGGTGTCATGTACAATGATTTATCAAAGCGAAATGGGCATATATCCTTTGTTAAAAAGGTTTTCTTAGTTGACATCACCATGTTATCCATTTGTGTTTTTAGTGCATGTATTTGTGTTTGCAAGACGTCAACCTAGGTTAATGATGTGTTGGGCAGATTATGCAGATCTATTTATGTATTCTCAAATCGAAGGTCTCATGATGGGTTTTGATTGAATGTTGGTATTTGATATGGATTTGGATTCAGAATGTTGGTGAATGTGTTCTGATTTGGAATATGCGTGAATGGGTTTTGACTTCCAATTTGGGAGAATGGATTCTGATTCAGAATCTATGTGAATGGATTCTGACTACCAATCTGAGAGAATGGATTCTGATTGCCAATCTGGGAGAATGGATTCTGATTTCCATATTGGAAAGAGGGAATTCCTCCTGTTTGTGTATTCTAGAATATAGTACTAGCGACATGAACATAGGTATGGTTGTTGACTATGATATGGTACTTGTGACACTGACATTTTGTGTAGAAGTTGATGTTTAATATCGTTTATTCCCAACAAGAGGACCAAAGGGAGTGGACAATGATGTCCCTATAGTGAGATTAAATACTGATGTCATGCCAGATGTACTAAATGGAGATGTATGGACTATCATACTCTGTGTAGGTATGCCAGATGGTATGGTTGTATTAGCCTAAGGTATAGAGGTACTAGCAGACATTGTGTTTATCCCTTGTGTAGGTTGAGTTTGTAAGGTGCTGATATCAAATCTTGTAGGTAAGGTAGCACCTTCATCTAACAATTTGGATAAATAACGTTGGCGATCATTTACTAGATACTCATCTACAAAAGAGGCAAACAAAGGGTCTTGTGCAGTAGCTTCTATTTCTTCCAATCTAATGTGTCCTTGAGTGTCTCTAGTTGTGAATTTGTCTAATAAATTCCTGTGAGGTCTCAACGAGAATGGATTGATGAATTTTTTTGGGTTCAACATCTTTTCTCTCTCTTTTCTCTTAGACCTACTTTCAACCATGTAAGATAAGCTCAATATGCGA
The DNA here is from genome assembly GCA_007258455.2 of Sequoia sempervirens. Taxonomy (NCBI): domain Eukaryota; kingdom Viridiplantae; phylum Streptophyta; class Pinopsida; order Cupressales; family Cupressaceae; genus Sequoia; species Sequoia sempervirens. The sequence continues at coordinate 37,654,441 of VDFB02000363.1, forward strand.
GGAATACAAAACTGCGTCTATGGATAGTATGACTCTATTCTATGTTTTTGGGATTTTTTGAATGCAAAATAAGGAAGGTTCTAAGACGACACTAGTCTAGAATGACAAGATATTAAGATGCAAAGTCTAAGCAAGCTTCTAAGGTAATCAATTTTGTAAACCTGAGATGAGGGTACCAACTACCTAAAGTCTAACCAAGGTGTCAATTTAGTTATGTCAAGGAACCAATGTAGGACTAGGATCAAAGATAAGTTGAGTTTCCTAACTAGACTAATAAGCTAGGAAGACTCTCTGTAGGACAAAGGATATGATGATAGGACTAGGTTCAATGACAGATTTCATTGATGCTATGATTTTTCTAGAGTGTAGAAAGTGGACCTATTCTAAATTTTGTAAAAGTGACCTTCCTAAAAGTTTGATCTAAAGACAATATGTATTTTAAGATGAAACTAAAACTTAGAATTAGGACAACTATAGTTATGACTAAATGGTACCTAAAGGATGCAAATTGAGCAAATCATTTCAGGTTTTTTTCCAAGGACTGTTGTGAAAAGATAGATCAAAGACTAGTATGACCATGTCAACTAGACTGTGATGGTAAATTTTGGTTTTTTAATACTCAGGCAGATGCATCGCAAAATTTCACAGATGTGGTTATGTTTCACAATTGCGGTGTTCTAGTAATTAGTTGTGCATTTCTGGTAAAATTCAATATCTGGTATTAGACAAATGTGGTGTAGTTTCTAACATATGCGACTCGTAATGCCAATTGTGACTCAGACTATATCAGATGTGGCTTTCTAAGCTAGTTCTGTGACAGTGGAAAATGCGTCATTCCAGACTGCAGTTGCGGTTCACCTTTTCATATGCATCACAAAATGTCACAATTGCGATCGTTTAAATCAGATGTAGTTTTTGACAAAGTAAATGTGAGCTAATTTGGAAAATGCGACTCTAGGCTAAATAGATACGACTTGACAAAATAATTGCGACTCTCTAGTGAATAGTTGCAACTCTATTGATAGTTGTGTGTTTTTAGTGAATGGAGATATAAAACTGACACTATTTTTCATGATCAAGTTCTTGAAAACAAAGGAAATCATAAGAACAAGTGTTTTTAGTTTGATTTTGGACTCAAAGAACGTTTAATTTGACAATAGGAAAGCACATCCTAGGTTTTGTAAGTCAGTATTTACTAAGTTCTCTCTTGGGTTTCCTCAGCTATGCTTATTCAAGGCAGATGATTAGTTGTTTGAACCCTCTAGCTCCCCTCCACAACTCATTAACATCATTTGGGGCAGCCAAGCTATAGTACCCATGAACATCCCATGGCATACCTTCATCTCTACACATGAACCATAAGAATATGAGACAGATTCATAGGTCTGACCTGTTGCACCAGTAAATAGAAGGATTTCAGACACTACAAACAAAGGTGTTTAATTTGGGCATTTCATTCATAGGGAATGATCCATGTGGCGAGAGTCCCCTTTCAAATCCATCTCATCTGAACCATACACGTGATTCTTGGGATTTCCCCAAGAATCCACTTTTATATACTGGCTAGAAGTCCCTCGGGTTCAAGGTGCTATCGGTCTGAGTTGTCCTAGGGTGAGTACTTTTTCCCATCAGAACAAGCCCAAGTTCTAGAGTCAGTAACTGTTTCTCTTACACCCAGGATCACACGAATGTGCAAGGGGAGAGGATACTTCGATATACCGAATCATGAGGGTAATAACACAAATTTTCTTTCGCACCAAATATAGTAGACACTTGTTAATTTTAATCCAAATGAAATATTTGCTACACTACCAAACAATCTATTTCAAAAATTTAACTAGGGTCTTCAACATGCATTCTGTAGAAAGATTCACTAGTAGTTTTGATATTGTTCTTTGACTATCAATCTGCAAAAACTTCGTTAACTCTTCAACACACGCTAAAAAATAGAAGATTAGCAAAAATAAAAACACAAAAGGAAATTGTAAATTGAAAATCTAAACCTAAAAATTTACCAGTCGGATGCGTCGTTTTCTTTGTCAAATGCATCACGGGATTTTACCAATCAGTTATAGCTTAGAAAATAACAGAGGCATGAGTATTTTTAGATGCATCGTTTCAATCTTAGATTCGGTCAAGTAAGTCAATTGTGTCATTTGTGATCTCAGATGCGGTCCAATATTTCAGTTTCGTCATTTCATCAAGCAACTGCATCTCTGAATGTCAATTGCGTCATTTCGTCAAATAGATGTGTTTTTCCATACAAAAACTTTTAAAAATTGAATAAAAGTCTATAAATATGTGAAGATGGTGTCTTCACATTGGGTTCACCAAAATGTAACATCTAGAAAATGTAGATTAAAGGTTAAATGCACACACTTAATGCGATCTAAGCTCTAATGAAATCTAAGCTAAACAATAGAGAACAAAGGAAAGCTAAAACATAAATAAACTAAACAATCTTACCCAATATCTACGTAATTCCATGTATAACCTTGATTTCCCTTCTCCATTTTGCCGTTGAAGTATAATTTCCCTCAAATTTCTCTTGTGCAAGTATAGCCTATGATAGTGATGTAATATAATTGTGTTTATTTAATGATGGGGTAGTTGATGCTAAAATTGTACAAGCATGACCAATCATCACATTACGAGGACCTAACCCTTTAGCCAACACGCTCAACATTGTCAATCAACTTCCCAACACGGTCCAAAATACTCAACGTCTACAACAACATAGGAGATTTCAAAAACATGAGTTCACTCCCTTAGGGGATCCCATCAAGTTAGTGTTCAAACAACTATTACAACATAATATTATATAGCACCAAGAGCCAATACAATACGATCCAAGACAATTTAAACCAATTTGGTGGGATGACAATGCCTTTTGTGATTATCATAGAACTAAGGGACATAACTTACAAAATTGTTGCCAACTGAAAAATATCATACAAGATCTTGTCAAGAAGAGAATTATTGAAGTTAGCGGACAAAAACAAAAGTCATCAAAAACTGATCATCAAGTCTTTTATGATCCACTACATGACCATGGGAAAGGAAATGTCTCCATTTCGAGTAACAAAACCAATATGTTGGCCAACTATGCAAATATCAAGAATGATTATAATAGTGGCAAAATCATTAATCACCTTCGCGTCGCCGAGAATATCAATACCATTACCATCAATCCAACTCCCAAGTGTGTTGTCAACACTCATTGTACTAAAATCACTATCTAAGGTCCTCCATCACAGCAAACACCACAAACTTCCAAGTTGCACTATAACTTACTTGATCAATTGGGGAAGACCCCAACCCAAATCTCTATCTTGGAACTATTATGTATATCCCTTGAGCATCGATTCATTTTAGAAAAATCCTTACAAAGCACCATTGTCCCTAATGATCTCGATGTCAATTATTTCCAAGAAATGGTAGGCTACTTAACCAATAATCATCATGCCATGTTCTCTGAACAAGACTACGAACTAAAAAGAAAAATACTAATGACTCTTTACATCTTGAGGTCCTTGTTGATGAGACCAAAGTTAGATAAGTTTTGGTTGACAGAGGAGTAGGGTTAAATCTGTGCACTTTAAAACTGATTAAGGCATTAGGTTTCTTGGAAGCATGTGTAGACACAACCAAAAGTATTGTGATTAAGGCTTATGACGATGAGGAACGAAAATCAAAGGGGGTGGTAACACTTCCTATCAGAATTGGTCCTGCAGTAATGGAGACAAAATTCCAAGTCTTGGATCTCACCCTTCCATACGACCTTCTGCTAGGAAAACCATGGATTCATGCCATGAAGGAAGTCCCTTCCACATATCATCAATGTCTCAAATTACCTTACAATGACACTCAAATAACAATAGATGATGACCCAAATCCATTCCAATATTGCACCAATCTAAAAGAGATACCCCAACGCCAAGTGCAAGTAAAACCAAAAGGCTTCATCGTCCAATTCATCTCACTATGTCGATCCATCCACTCTCACTAGAACATCCACTTCACCTTTATTTCCTACCACTCCTAGGGTTGAGATCCAAGACAAGGGTTGTGGAGAATATTACATGAAGACATCTTATTATGTTAGCCATTTGATTCCTCCTAAGTCATATAGTTTACCTACACCAGATAGGAGACAATCTATGGTCACTATACACATTCCTCCCACAACAACTTTCACTAAATGGGGAGAATTAAGCAAAGAAGTCGTAAATACATAAGATGTCACCTTCGGTTGTATAGGGAAGACAATGAAGAACCTCTCTCACTTGCTCACATTCCTACAGATCTATATGGAAAAGGTTTCACAATCATGTAGAGCAAGGGATATAATGGACAGAGTGGTTTAGGCTTAAATCAAGTTGGGAGGATTGAACCAATATTTATTTCTCAGTGGCCAAAAGGCTTAGGGCTTGGGTTTCAACCGATCAGATTGGTGTTCCTAGTACCACATCACCCTTAATCAAGGAAGTAAGTGCTTCAAAAGATATTGAGACATCTCACGAACCATTTGACCAACACTACTATGACTCCCCTGACTCAAACGAATATGAGTGGGATTCCCTATCCTCTACCTCTTCCATGAACCTTGACAAGCTATTTGAGGAACTTGACTTAATGTTGAAATCCTCACCAAATCCATTAAATTCCTATCCACCAAAGAATATGACAAAAGAATAATGGTTTAAACATTACTATTGGGAATCTCTTGATCTTATCTCTTGGTAACCTGATACACCTGTTTCAGATAACCAAACCTTGGCATTAGGCCCACCTCTCAATCCACCTAGATCTAAACCAAAGAGAAAAAAGGACTTAGTACAAGACTTTTGTGACCATATGAACAACTCAGTCCTTACCTTGAATCCACTAAACTTTGATAACTCTGACGATGACATGACCTTGTTTTATCCCCAACTCATTGATTGGGACCAACAAGACACACCCATCTTAGACATTTTTGAGAATGATGAAGCAATTGTTGAGTTCCTAGGATTACAAGAAGGCATACCTAGTGGTGATCACAAGGCTAGTTTTACCATTGACTTGGACAAAAAATCATATTTTTGGGGATTCATTCAACCCTCCAGTCACAAAAATGAGAAAAAGAATAAAAAAGATAAAAAAAGATGAGTCTCTAGGTGAAAATCGAAAGGAACCTCTAGACAATGAAAAAGCAAAAATAAAGGACGCATCCGAAGGAGAAAACCTCTTTGAGGCACCTAAGGATGGAGGTTTGAAAATTATCCCTTTGCAAAGGAAAAGTCACCCATGCTCATTGAAGAATCAGTAGAAGTCAACATAGGCACAGGAGAGAATCCTTGATTGGATTATTTTGTAGCGTCATTAACAACAAAAGAGCATCCAAAATTCTGCAACTTCTTGACACAGAAATAGATAAATTTTTCCTGGTCATATTCAGACATGCCTGGGTTGGATCCAAAACTTTTTCTACATCACTTTCCCTTACAACCTGGTGTAAAACCAGTGGAATAGAAATTGAGGAAAATGCACCCACAGATTTCTTTACTAGTCAAGGCAGAACTCAAGAAATTGTTAGACGTTGGTCTCATTAGATCAATCGACTATGCAGATTGGATTTCCAATCTTGTACTAGTCACTAAGCCAATAGGGGGCATTTGCATCGACACAAATTTCAGAGATATCAACAAATCTTTCCCTAAGGATGACTTCCCTCTGCCTAACATAGAAATGATAGTGGACATGACAATAAGGTACGAGATATTGTCCCTTATGGATGGATTTTCAAGGTATAATCATATCAAATTGCAAATGAAGACCAACCTAAAACAAATTTCACATGTCCTTTGGAAACGTGTTGCTGGAATGTTATACCCTTCAGACTCAAGAATGCTAGAGCAACCTATCAGTGTGCCATAACCACTATTTTTCATGACCTTGTACACACTCTTATGGAGGATTATGTCGATGACCTAATAATTAAATCCATGACAAGAGAAAAACATTTACAAGTTTTAGACAAGATATTTCAAAGGCTAGCGAAGTATAAAGATAGACTAAATCCCAAGAAATGTGTGTTTGGGATACAATCAGGAAAGCTTTTAGGGTGTTTCATTTCCATATGAGGGATTGAAGTAGATCCAGCCAAGGTAAAAGAATTCATAGACATGCCTCCACCAACTAATCTTAGTCAGCTAAGGACATTACAAGGGAGAATGCAATCCATTAGAAGATTTATTGTAGATTTTGCGGATAAGACACATCCTTTTCAACATTTACTTAAGAAAGGGGTACCCTTTGCATGGATAGTTAGGTGCTAAGAGGCTTTTCAACTGATCAAAGAATATCTACTCACACCACCAGTCTTAATGCCACCTATTGAAAGATGACCACTGATTATTTATATTTCAACAACCCATTCATCACTTGGAGCATTGCTTGCACATAATTAAAATGAAGGTCATGAAAGGGTAGTATACTATATCAGTCAGACTTTGGTAGGTTATGAGATCAACTACAGTACCATTGAACATGCCTATCTTGTAGTAGTATTTGCTAGTCAAAAACTAAGGCACTATATGCTAAACCATCAAACAATGTTGATTGCCAAAATAGATCCTTTGAAATATCTTCTAAGCAAAGCAGTATTAACAGGGCGACTGGCCAAATGGGTTATGATACTTAGTGAGTATGATATCTAGTATGTAGAGAGAAAGGATATTAAAGGACAAGTCATTTTTGATTAGTTAGTTGACGCACCAATACAAGTAGATCACCCATTACTTGTAGACTTTCCTTATGATTTTATATTCACAATTGACACAAACACAACATGGAAACTGTACTTTGATGGCTCACATACAAATCATGGCTAAGGGGCTAGTATACTATTTATCACACCACAAGGTGATTCCATCCCTAAGTCATTCTAGATTGTGTTTCCATGTACCAACATAGCAGAGTATGAAGCTCTAGTGATAGGGTTACACATGGCAATCAAGTGGAAAATTAAGAACCTGTCGATATATGGCAATTCTCAACTAGTAATCAGATAGGTAAATGATGATTATGAGACTAAGGATGAGAAGCTTGCTCCATATAAATGCATGGCAGATAGTTTTAAGGAGTACTTTGACAAGGTCAAATTTCATAAGATACCTTGTGCTCTAAACAAGGTAGCAGACGTTATGGCTACAATTGCATCTCTTCTAGACATTCCTAGCAACATGCCTAAGTTTGAGTTCTTGGTGGAAAAACTTTTGGTCTGAGCCTATGATATCCCAGATTCTAAAATGGTATGTGACATTCTTGGTTCTTATTTCCCATGGTACAAAGAAATCTATGACTACCTCCATGCCAAAATCATACCCCCTAGCCTTTCAAATAATCAATGTAGGACATTCCTTCTTAAGTCAGCGAAATACACTATCGTTGGAGACACCTTATATAGACGTGACTTAGATAGTACCCTACTGAGATGTCTCAATTTTGATGAAGCACAAGCAACCTTGCATGGGGTGAATGGGGGTATATGTGGTTCCCATTCTAGCGGTTCTACCTTAGCTAAAAAGATTATGCAACTAGGTTACTATTGGCCTACTATGGAAAAGGACTCATATGTCTTTGTAAAGAAATCTCGCCAATGTCAAGTTCATGGAGACTTGATACATGCACCAGCACAGGAGCTCCATCCCATAATGTCACCATGGCCCTTCACCCAATGGGGACTTGACCTCATAGGTAAGATCCATCCTACATCATCCAATGGCCACATGTTCATCATCATTTCCACTAACTATTTTAAAAAGTGGATTGAGGCTATTCCCATGACATATATTACTGGAAAAAAAACCTCTAAGTTTATCCCGAACTATATCATCTATCAGTATGGTATCCATCAATCCATAATCACAGATAATGGCCACCCATTCAAGAAGCAAGAAGTCTGCCATCTTTGTGATGAATTTCATATTCAACATCACTTTTTTGACTCCATACTACCCACAATGTAATGGTCAAGTAGGGGCATCTAACAAAACTATCATTAGAATCCTCAAAGAGACTATCAATGATGTTAGCCATGATTGGCATTTACTGCTTAATCCTGCCTTATCGACTTATCGCACAAGCATCCGTACTCCCACTGGTGCCACTCCATATTCACTAGTATTTGGTTGTGAATCCATTCTTCCAATTGAGGTCGAGATTCCTTCCCTGAGGGTATCCTTGAAAGGGAACATTGATGATGAAGAGTACTAAGTATCAAGACTCCATGAGCTAGAATTCCTAGATGAATGAAGACAAAAGGCACTAGACCATCTCCAAGCATATCATAATCAACTTTTCCGTAGCTATAACAGGAAGGTCTTGAACACAAAATTTGACATTGGTGACCTAGTTTTAATGGAGAACCCAAAGAATCACGCAGAAAGAGAGAAACCAAGAAAGTTTGAACCTAATTGGTTAGGACCTTATATTATTATAGAAGCCTTTGGATCAGGAGCGTATCAACTCTCTACTCCTGAAGGGGAACCATTGTCCTCACTAATCAATAGTCTTCATCTGAAGAAGTTCTACGCATAGCTTCTAAGAGCCTTGTCTTAATTAGCAAAAATACGAAAATATCAAAAAATCAAAAAAATCATTACCTAGGTGAAAACTTGGCAAACAGGCGTCTTGGTAACATAAAAAAATTTTAGAAAATCTAGAAAATAGTAAATAGAAATAATTTTTCCAATAGTGAAAACCACTTCGATGGTGCTTTGGTTAAGTACCATGGTGAAAACCTGGCAAACAGGCGCCACGTGTAGTTGACTCTAGTCCTTTGTCTACTATTATTCTAATCTAACATTCTTGTACATAGTCCACTTCCTTATACATACTACCTATCCCTGTACATATCGCTTATCTTTCCCATCCATCACTTGTACATACCATTCGTAATAAGTGGTAGTCTTTCCCATCACCTGGAATGATTGACATTGAGTGTATTTCATATCCCCCATTTTATCCTATTCATACTCAATTGGTCTTATACTCGACTGGGGGAAAACAGTTGACATGCGTCATATTGGTTCTTACATTGGCTATGTTGAAGACGTAAAACCATAGAAAAATCCAAAAACATCACAAAATGTCCTGAGAAAATACAAAAACATCAAAAAAATTCAAAAAGACAAAAAATAAAAACATGTAAAAAATCCAAAAAACAAAGTCAGAGTCAGTCAGTCTTTGTCATTTTTCAAACTATGTTGCCTCTGTGACTGGACGTAGGCAAGGCCATATGTTGATGTGGCCCTGAGGCATTAGGTCAGTCCATTTAGGTTTATCTGTATAAAATCATGACTCAATCCATATGTCTATATCACAAGGTCATTGGTCATGTTGAACTATGAGGTCTCTACATGTATAACATAGGAAATTCCATCAATCGACGAGCCCCCGAGGCCGCACTAGGTCAGTCCATTAGGGTTTGTCACTTTCACTATCACACACATCTTCTACTTGTATTCAGTCATGTCAGTCAAATTCAAGTCGAACTATGAGGTCTCTATGTGTATAACATAGGCAAGGCCATCAAGCGATGAGCCCCAAAGGCTGCACTAGGTCAGTCCTTTAGGATTCGTTGTCACACACAGTCAATTGTCAGCACATCATATCAATTCATGCATCAATCTGGTGAACAAGTTAGCAATGTCTCTGAGTCACATCAAACAAATTTCCAAATCAAAAACCAAAATAGATCAATTTATGTCTGCTACAGGATGTGTCCTTCCTAGAAACAGACATCATCAAAACAATCAACCTGTGTCTTATTCAGGATGAGTCCTTCCTGCATATCGACATTGTCAAACAATCCAAATCTAGCCTTACACAGGTTATCACATCAATGACATCAAACTCAACATCTTATACAATACATGTCTTTCTGAAACTAGGCTTTGTCATGCCTTATATAGATACTCATAACATCAAAACCAGACTCAAAGTCTTATCTGGTATGTGTATCTCCTAAAACAAGGCTCTATCAATCAATCCTTTTATCAATCAAAACAAATCAAACAAACAGATCAAGTTTTGGAAAATATTTTACTGGATTTTTAGCTTTATGGCTTGTTTATCTTCTCATTTCACTTGACTTTATGATGGGAATCCTGTTACTAGCTTTCTCAAGGATGTCCCGTGAAGGATTTAGAGAAGCAACGATGTATCAAAATTCTATTTTTCTTTTACTATTGTCTATCAACTGTCTTTTAAATTTGATTTTGAGTCATGTTACTAATTTCCTCAAGGATTTCCCATGAAGGATTTAGAGGAGCAATGACATCTCATGACTTGTCTTTTATTTTGTTTGTTGTCTCTAGTTTGTCTTGAAAAAAAGATTGGGGCAATTGTGCCCTTAGTATGAGTTACAACAATCCTTTTATGTGACTGTCTATTGTTAGCAAGTGGATGACCTTGCACACCTTGATCTATGTCATATCATGGTGTTTTTCTCCATTTTTACTAGCTCCGCCCAATGATGATAAAGTGCAAACACCTTTAGTGATACAATGAAACATCGAAGATTTCTAATACTAACATCCATCTCATTTATTTTATTATTATTTTAATCTTTCTTTCCACACTAATAGTTCTTCTTTCTTGCATTATGATGGAGTCCTGTGACACACAAAAATATAAATCATCCTACATACACATTCATGTTAGAAATATCATTTCCAAATCATTTATCATCAATCATACATACATCTTACACTTGATATATACAAACATATAGGCATTTATCATATCTAGAACATCATGGCATAATAGACATTCATCATCATAGATTACATATCATAAGCATTACATGTACAAAACAAATGTAAATACATGTAGCACATTACAAATGTATAACATCACATGTAGAAAGCATTGTACATATAACATCATATTGCATCTCATAATTATAAATTGCATACGTAACATCCATCGACATCATAGATATTAATACATACATCATCACATAGAATCAAAATCACATCATAGGCATCTCATATAGACATAACATGTATAACTAAACAACTGCATAATGAATAAATAGAACTGCATATCATGAGAATCACCCCCAAAATCATATATATATATATATATATTGCTCAACAATGTCACATCACAATGTCATAATGTATCAATAAATATGGAAGCCTGCAGGCTATATGATCATAATACAATGTCTCAGTACATATCAAGAAATGTCCCTATCTCGAACTGCCATTACTATCATGACTAGAGTGTGCAGATGAATGATGCCAAGATCCTGATGACCTATGACCTAAATGTGGCCTGTCATATGGACCATATCTATGTGGATGCTAAACACCCTCTATGCTAACTATCCTGGTGTGGGTCCTAGTCTAAGACTTGTCACTGCATGCCTGTGAAAGAATTGGGGCCCATCTCTCTGAAGGAACTATTGCCTCATACAAATCTCTATAATACAAAACTCTCTCAATAGCTCTGACTAGCTCTCGAGAAAATTCCTTTGTTGGCCCACTACAAAGAGCTCTAATCTTTGTAAACCGTTGCTCAGTCTCCTGTCTCCAAGCTATGGATTGATCCCTATCCATGAAGCCTATGTCCCTCTCCATTTGTAAAACATCTCGCTCAGACATCAAAACCCTCATTTTCTCCTCCAAAGATGCAAGCTAGGCAAGAAAGTGTAGCAGTGTCAGGATCACCTGCCCCTATGTGATCCTATCTCACCCTCTCCAAACCATCATCCTCATCCTCTAACTCCTCCAAAATCCTATCTCAGACCTCACGCTCCTAATCATCCCCCTCCTCGTCATCATCCTGATAAACACCAAGTAAGCCAAGGGCATCAATCTCTACCTCCTCTCTGCCTGCCTCCTCTATGGCATGCTCCTCATCTATACCAATCTCAACATGCACCTCCTCCTCACCTCTGCCAATATCTGGCATGTGCACATCCTCCTCCTCCCATCCCTCCTCACAGACAGGTGATAAAGGTGTCCCTCGTCCCCTCCGTCCATGCCTCCCTCTCCCACAACCTCACTGACTACCTCCACGACCATCTCCATCATCGCCCTGACCACCTCCACCTCTCCAACCTTTGCCTTTGCCATGCCTGTCGTGCAGTCCTATCCCTTGCCGCTCTATCAGCACATCCTAATCTAGGTCTGTAAGGGGAATCGATCTGTGAATGACCCACCACTGATCATATGCCTCGATGGTACCTAGATCGACCAAACCATCTATCCACCCCCACTGCACTGCCTACAATGCATCAATTAATGCCTCGGTAGTGGCCACTTGTATATCTACACCCCATAGGGGGATCTCTCATGAAGACCTCACAAACTCTGCTTGTCCTCTAGGCTAATCTTGAACCTCTCTGAACTGCCACAGTACACGATCTGACAAATGTCTCTCTATAATATGCACATGCAAAATAGGCCACCCAATCAGATACTATGCCTGACGGCAATATGGAAAATGATCATCCTCATCTGACTACTCTAGGCAACCAAAGTATGATCTCCATGTGAACTATACCATGGTATCAATAACATGTCTGAAGTATCTAGTATCTCCCATATGGTGCTGCATATTAGCCTCTACATAACGGAAGGAATATGGTGCTCCAAGTTGCACATCAACTGTAACCGGTGGACGAAAGATGGCAATGTGTTCCCATGCCCATACCATCAAGAGCGTGGTACCACAAATCATAGACTATGCCTCTCAATAGGCTATATCATGCAAATGAAAATATAACATGGTGAGAAGACAAGGACCCCAAGCATACACCTCCCGATGCTCTAGCATACCAACTAGCATCTCTCCCCATTCCACAGGAAATCCATGGCCTCGACAGTCAGGAAGGACTATACCACCTATCAATGTAGACAATAGACAATCTAACTGCCTATACCTCTGAGCCAATACATGCCATCTAATCTCATAATGGTCAATACCTAACTATCTAATATCCGCATGAGGGTAATATTTGCACATCTCAGTGAAACCCCTCTAAGTATTGTACATCACCCTGGTGCCTCTAATAGGAAGTCTCAGATTCCTATAGGCATCCTCCAACGTAATTGTAGCCTCTCTAGTAGGTAGGTGAAATGAAGAAGTCTCTGAGTGCCACCACTCGCATAATGTCGTTAATAGCCCCTAGTTTTCCCAAATGATGGGCATATTTGTCACATGGAGGAGACCCAAATTCCATAAAAATCATTTCTTTGCGCTCTGCAAACTATTCTGAAAGGGAAAAGTCGATGGTCTCGACTCTCACGTATAAACAGGGTCCAAAACAACCTGTAATGGCATTATTCATGCCTCATGCGAGAATCAATCACCTATCCTAATGCAAAGTGACAAAATCAAATGGTAGTCAAATGCGTCATTATTTTGCAAATGTGTCATTCTTTTGCAAATACATCATAAAATTTCACATGCATCATTTTAAATCACAATTGCGTATTCAAATATCAAATGTGACTAAAAAAAAAATGCGACTAATTACAACTACGCATATGAACATCCATCATAAATGCAAATGCAATACAATATTTACAAATGTGTTTATTCTAAATACAAATGGGTCATTATTTATCACATGCATCAAAATAAAAAAAATTGCATCAACATTCTAAACATCTACACTAACATTACACGCGGATTTACAAATGTGTTAAACTACAGACAAATGTGTTGATTACGCATTCAAATGCGGCTTTTCAAGAAAATGACACATGACAAAAAATAAAATAAACGCATGAAAATGCACGAAAATCAAAAATTCAAAAGTCGAGATCCAAGTACATACCATGGGGCCCACATCATCTGGCCGCTTGAAGGTCTGAATCCTATACGTTGGATGGTCGGTGTGCAGAACAGGTGACATCTTTGCTGAGAGTGCAGAGCAAAAATTTCAAATTTCATAGCAATCTAGGTAAAAATGAATGGGTTTTTCCCCCATTTTCTATTTATACCTAGGGTTTTGGTGGCATTCCTTTTTGTTGGCCACGTCCACTTCCAACTTCAATTGATCCATACTTGTCCCTAACATCTCCAAATTCAATTCCGTCAACTCCAATGCATTTTTGGCTATCAAATGGACTAATCGAGACTCCAATTTTTTTGAAATTTTTCAAAAATTTGTCAATTTTCCCGAGGGGGCATACCTTTACCTATTTTACACCAAGGCATTACTGGGGCATATTTTTTATTGATTTTCTTTGACACAACGCCGAAATGACATTGTATCAAAGAGGGGAAAATGTAGACACTAAATCTAGTCTAAGCCTACGACTTCAATATTCTTCATGGTCATGATTAAATAATGTTAATT
>VDFB02000363.1:37668905-37715945 GCA_007258455.2 Sequoia sempervirens
AATTAATGTCAAAAATTGCCCCTGCTATGTTAAAATGTGATAAAACCCACCAATTTTACCCTTATATAGGTTAAAAATGTCATTTTCCATGTCATTTTCAATTTTAACCTAGTAAAATTTGCAAATTTTGAGCTCTCAAGTGAGAAAAATGGCACTTCCTATTCACCAGCACCGTTTCGAGCGTATCCGACGACATCAGTAGCCAGCACACTATGGACCTCCGGTATGTATCTCGTGAAACTCCTGCTTTTTGAAAATTTTCCATTCGTGGCACGTTTTTCAATGTTTTATTTGAAAAATTTGGTGTTTTAGCGCCCTTAAGGCTTTTCATAGCGCATTTGATAATTTTCGTAGCGCATTTAATTTCGTAGCGCATATGATAAATTTTGCAGCGTTCGTGATCATTTTTGTAGCGCATTTGATTTCGTAGCGCTCTTGATGAAAAGTGTAGTGCTAATGATATGTTTTGTAGCGCATTTGATTTCGTAGCGCTAATGATATGTTTTGTAGCGCATTTGTTTTCATAGCGCTCTTGATGAAAAGTGTAGCGCTAATGATATGTTTTGTAGCGCCTTTGATTATATGTTGTTGTGAATGATAAATTTGTTCCCAAAGTTGTTGGAAAACAAGTAAAAACTGATAGATTTGCTTTTAAAGTTGTTAAAAACAAATATGATTTTGATTATCTGCTTTCCATGATGATGAAAAAAAAATATTTTGATTGATTTGTTTGCATCTAAGGTTGTTAAAAACAAACATAATTTTGATTATTTGCTTTCATGAAAATGAAAAACAAATAGTTTGATGTTTAGTTTTGATTGATACGTCATGATGATTTGATACTGATTTTGCTTTGATGATGTGTCAACAGGAGAGATTAGGCGTTTTGCAGTCACGGGAGGCATTCCCTAGTACATGGAGTTTGATACCACAGCTATTACAGTCAGATCGAGATGTTATTGATGCATGTGGATTGAGCTCATTGCTTGATATGCCTAAGGTTCGCCTCAACAGGGCTTTATTGACAACACTTGCACAGCGGTCGCATAGTGACACCAACACATTTCATTTACCGATCGGAGAGATTACAGTGACCCCTGAGGATGTATATCGCATCTTTCGGATCCCAGTGATGGGAGAGATAGTTGTATTTGATAGTCGAGAGGTTGGAGACACTGATTCTTTGAGACGGATATTCAGAGATGATTAGATCACCGAATATTTCATCCCATGGGCCGAGATGACAGATACATATCTGCCTTTACCAGCTGTACTTGTAGGATTTATTGGAGGTGTGTTATGCCCCGACCATAGGTCGAAGGGGTTTGCGATCGGGTGGGGTCATGTTTTGGAGAGTATGGTGATGCAGGGGACATGGTATGCGTGGGGTACATGCATGCTAGCCCACTTATATGATGAGTTACATCATATTGTTTATGGTAGAGGACGGAGTTTTGCTGTTGTGTGCTCATTACTACAGATATGGGCATGGGAGCACTTTGTTGTTTTACGTCCATTGACTTGAGGACATTGACTAGCTGGTTGATCGTACAGATGAAGATATGCTCATATTATTGCTCAGCCGAGACTGGGCAAACTAGTGCATTGGCAGCAGCTATTGGATAGTCTAGATACAGTATGCTGGAGACCATATTTAGATTGTGAGTCATGGCCAGAGGATGCGAGGGAGATGCCGTATGTATGTACTTCCAGATTTTTGATTGGGCAGACTCCATGGATTATTGAGAGATTTCTTGCTAGACGAATATGTCGGCAGTTTGGACGAATTCAGGGTATGCCTATGGGTTTGGCCATTTATGCACGTCGAAAGCCAGAGCTTGCTGTATGGGGTCCACGGATTTCATATGAGATAGCAGTGGTAGAGTTCACCAATTTAGGAGTGGTGATGTGGGATTACCGAGTAGATGTCCTTGACGCAGGGACAACACCAGAGTATTTTTAGTATGTCCTAGAGCATCCAGCACCACGTATGTTTGATCCTGATGAGGCTATTCCTCCTATTGCTGCACAGAGATGATGACAGAGAGATTCAGCTTCAGAGGATGATGATTCAGAGGACAGTGATGATGATGAGAGTGGAGGAGATGATGAGGAGGGAGGTGATGATGAGGAGGGTGGAGGTAGAGGTGATGGTGGTAGGGGTGATGATAGAGTTGGTAGGAGAGGTGGTAGGAGAGGTGGTAGAGGTAGTAGAGGTGGTAGAGGTGGACCATGGATGAGAAACACAGACCCATCTCCTTCAGTAGATCCAGTAGTATCAGGTCAGATGTCGTCTCTACAGAGTACAGTACAGAGTTTGTAGACTCAGCTAGCACAGGCATAGGCCTTGATTACACAGTTGTAGGGACAGTTGACTTTAGTTATGGCTGAGAGGGATATAGCCAGACAACAGGGTGAGCAGGCCATTGCTTTGGCAGATAGCCTACAGAGAGTAGCAGGTAGCACCCTAGCTGGTGATATGATGAGAGAGGTGACTAGAGCCACTCGAGAGGCCGAGTTTTACAGGACCAGATATCATGATGCAGTTCCACCTGAGCAGAGAGAGAGTTATACTCGGTCACGATCTACCCATAGTCACACTCGAACTACCAGTAGAGGTGTCACACAGCCATTACCTCCAGGAGGGCCATTAGGGACAAGCGGAGTAGGTCCATCAGGGGTAGGTGGTACAGGTCCATCAGGGGCAGGTGGTACAGGTCCCAGACCAACTCCATCAGAGGATAGCACTACCTAGTGCATTATAGATGATGTTTTTTTTTTTTGTGATACTCTTTTGAGACATTTGTATACACCCTGAGATGATCTCATTTTTTATGATGTTATATCATTTGTAGTTGACATCCTTGTACATTTTGACATTCATTTTTGAGATATATGAAATGCAGCGATGATTTATGATGATATAAATGTGTCTATTTACTATATACATGATGTATATGATATGATGGTTTCATGGTTATGATATATATGTATACATGATTTATGAGATGAAATCTATTTGATGAATGAATGTATATGTTTATGATGTATATGATGTATGCTTTGATTTTATTATTTTCTAATGCAAATATATATGAAAAATGTATGAAATGATGTTTTTGTGAATGTCAAAATATACCCAGTCATGTATTCGAAAAGATATAAACCATTTGATTCTTTGCCAACTTTTTGGGAAATTTATGAATGTAAAATGCAGATTCTAACATGAATGCAATCTATATTAACCATGCAAAACATTCATACAATATTGCCATTTGGAGAGCTTATTCATGCTTTTTGTATCATCATAGAGCTTTGAAATGTTGAAAGTTATCACAAGCATCAAAGGGTATGTTAGCACCAATGATGACCTAAGTATTGCTTTCATGATTTTTGATATAGCAAGTTAATACAAGCATCTAGGTATAATTGAACCGAGACGACCTGAGTATTGCTTGCATAAACAGACAAGAGTTAACCCGTTTCCTATGCAAATTCTGAAATGTCATCAATGATCCGTAATAGAGCATGTCTCGTGACCAAATTTGCATAGTACTAATGATTTCCTCGCAAACAACAGACAAATAAAAATCATACTCCTTCCTTTCTTTTCTAGTTCAGTACATCATTGAATTGCTCTAGAGATATGATAGAAAAATCAAACAACCATTCAAATTTTGCTTAAAGTATTTCAAACATTTATTCATATTAAGATCATCCAAACTAGTTATCATCATTGATGTTTTGCTTTGACATTTGTGTGGAATATGTTGTTTTGATGTCCATTGGCATTGAATAAGCATGTTGTGGTTGATTTGATATAACAATGTTTGTTGTATTTTGACAAATCGTTTTGTGTCTGTTTGCGATGTTCTAAAAGCTTGTTGTCTCTTCTCTTGTTCAGTCTATGTTTCTACATTTTGCCCCTAGTGTAAACATAACCTAAAGATGAAAGATATATACAAATTTCATCAAGCCATGATGAAACATAAGGATCCGTGTTCATATGATATGGATATAAAAGATATATACAGAGGATAAATATGAATAAATGATACCTAAAGTGAGTGCAAGACATAAGATAATAGATGGAAAAGCCTATTTTGATCACAAATAGCGCCTGTTTGCTAGGTTTTCACCACTTGCTTTTATTGCACTTTTTCATGATTTTTCTGATTTCTTTGGATTTTTTCAGGACTTTTTATGATTTTTTTCATTTTTTTAAGGACTTTTTTTAATGATTTTTTTCATTTTTTTCAAGACTTTTTTTAATGATTTTTTTCATTTTTTCAGGACTTTTGACGATTCAGACATAGAATTTCTTCAAATGAATGCTATTGATCGGCTCTTCAAACAGGTCCCCTTCTGACGTAGATAATTGATATGCACCAGAACAGTATGCTGCAATGATGACAAATGGACCAAGCCAGTTTGGTTCAAATTTCCCTTTCTTTTCTCTATCTTGCTGATTACGTGGATTTTCTCTCAAGACTAAGTCACCCACTTGAAATTTCTGTGGTTTAAATCTGTGATTGTAACTATGAGACATAATCTGTTGATAACCCTTCAAGTGATCAGCTGCATGTTGATGTCTTTCATCTAACAATTCTAGCTCTTGGACGTGAGAAACTCTGTAGACTTCATCACTTATCAATCCCTTAAGTGAGACCCTAAGCGAAGGTATTTCAACTTCCAGTGGTAAGATTGCTTCTGCTCCATAGACCAAGGCATATGGTGTAGCTCCTGTTGGTGTGTGAATACTAGTTCTATATGCCCACAAAGCTGGATTTAATTGGACATGCCAATCACGACCGGCATCATTTACTGTCTTCTTCAAGATCTTCAAGATCGTTTTGTTGGAAGCTTCTGCTTGACCATTACCTTGTGGATAATAAGGTGTAGAGAACCTGTGTTGGATGTGAAATATTTCACAAAGTTCATCCACATCTTGATTCTTGAAAGGCCTTCCATTATCAGTGATGATAGAATTAGGAATTTCATATCGACAAATGATATAATTCAGGATAAATGAAGATATTTGTTTACCAGTCACTGTTGTCAGAGGAATAGCTTCAATCCATTTTGTAAAATACTATGTGGCTGTAATGATAAATTTATGGCCATTTGATGATGAAGGATGAATTTTTCCAACAAGATCTAATCCCCACTGAGAAAAAGGCCATGTCGGAGTGAAAAGTTGCAGTTCTTGTGCAGGTGCATGAATAAGATTCCCGTGAATCTGGCATTTAGAACACTTCTTGACAAAAGTAAAAGAATCTTTCTCCATGGTAGGCCAATAGTATCCCATTCTGACAAGTTTCTTGGCTAAGGTCAAACCACTTGAATGAGTTCCACAAATACCACCATGAACCTCTTGTAAGGCATTTTTCAGATTCATCAAGTTCAAGACATCTAAGAAGTGTACCATCAAGACCACGTCTGTAAAGGATATTGGCAATTAAAATATAATGAGATGATTGGCGTATGAAGTTCCTTTTTTGGTTTCAAGATAAATCCAGAGGTAAAATGTTATCTTTGAGGTAGGTATAAGTCTTGCCATATAAAGGTGAGTCAGAACCAGTTAAATGACATATGACTTGGGTCTCAGGATTATCATAGGCAGGAGAAAACAATTGTTCCACTAAGAATTCATGCTTGATTTGATCTTCTGATAGTTGTAATAAGGAAGCAATAGTAGCCATTGCATCTGCAACTTTATTATCAATCCTTGATATTTGTGAAAACTTAATTGACACAAAATACTTTTTATAATCATCCACCATGTTTTTGTAAGGTATCAACTTATCATCTTTAGTTTGATAATCATCATTAATTTGATTAATGACAAGTTGTGAATCACCGTAGACTTGCAGCTCTGTAATCTGCCATTCCAAGGCTATTTTCAATCCTATGAGCAATGCCTCATATTTAGCTATGTTATTTGTGCAAGGAAACATCAACTGATATGATCGTGAAATGGTATGTCCTTCAGGTGTAACAAAGAGGATCCCTGCCCCCGAGCCATATTGTGTATAAGATCCATCAAAGTACAATGCCCATGGTCTCTGAATTGTTGTTGTGAAGACATCTGCATCAGGAAACTCAACGTGCATTGGATTTTCTTCTTGTAAAGGTGCTTCAGCCAACTGATCTGCAATGACCTATCCTTTAATAGCTTTTCGATCTACATAGTGAATGTCAAACTCACTTAAGATCATAACCCATTTTGCAAGTCTCCTTGTTAAAGTAGCTTTGCTTAATAGGTATTTTAATGGATCAATCTTGGTTATCAACTTAATTGTATGAGCCAACATATAGTGTCGCAACTTTTGAGAAGCAAACACCACTGCAAGGCAAGCTTTTTCAATGAAACTGTAGTTTAATTCATGTCTTGTTAAGGTTCTGCTGATATAGTATATGGCCCTTTCTTTACCTGTAGAATCTTCTTGTGCTAGCAATGCTCCCAAGGATACTTCTGTTGCCGAAATATAAAGTATGAGTGGCTCTCCTAGAATAGGTGGAATTAAAACTGGTGGGTGCGCAAGATATTGCTTGATCTAATTGAATGCTGCTTCACATTTGTCATCCCATTTGAATAGGACATTTTTATCCAATAAATGTGTAAATGGAAAACTTTTGTTTGCCAGTTGAGCTATAAACCGCCTGATGGACTATAGTCGTCCTTGCAATGATCGAAGCTGACTGATATTTCGTGGTGGCGGCATGTCCATTATAGCTTGTACTTTTTCTGGATCAACCTCTATGCCCTTTTCTGAAACAATGTATCCTAGGAGTTTTTCAGATGTAACGTCGAAGACACATTTCTTTGGAATTAGACGAACATTGAACTTCTCCATTCTGGTAAAGATTTTTGATAAGATTTCCAAGTGTTCTTCTCGTGTGTGAGATTTGGCAAGTAAATCATCAACATAGTCTTCCATAAATGTGTGCATCATGTCATGAAAAATTGTTGTCATTGCTCTTTGATAAGTAGCTCCAGCATTCTTTAACCCAAATGGCATTACATTCCAGCAATAGGTACCCCAAGGGCATGTAAACACTATTTTATCTTGATCCTCTGGTGCAATTTTTATCTAGTTATATCCTAAAAATCCATCCATTAATGAATACATTGCATGGCCAGCAGTTAAATCAATAATCATATCTATGTTGGGCAAAGGGAAGTCATCTTTGGGACAAGCTTTATTTAAATCTCTAAAATCTGTACAAACTCTGATCCTTCCATCTAGCTTTGAAACAGGTACAATATTAGAAATCCATTCGACATAGTCAATAGTTCGAATGAATCCAACATCCAAAAGCTTCTTTAATTCTTCTTTGACTAGTAACGCAACATGTGGATGCATTTTTCTAAGCTTTTGCTTCATAGGTTTTGCCCCTGGTTTGATAGATAAATGATGCATTATCAGATTAGGATCTAACCCTGCCATATCAGCATATGACCAAGCAAAGTTAATTTGATTCTCCTTCAAGAATTCCATGAATTTCAAGACTTCTTCAACTATTAATGATGCTGCAATTTGCAAAACTTTTGGCTGCTCTGCTGTACTTATGTTGATTGATTTTGTTGGTTCGATCAAAATAGAAGATCTTTCATGATAATGCTTGGGAAGAGTGTCAAGTTTCTCATCCTTCAGTGCCTCAGAAAGGTTTTCACTGTCAGATTCGCTCTTTATTTTTCTCTTGTTGTGATCTATCACTGCCATTTTTCAGTTTTCACCAATAGATCCATCTTTTATTTCATTTATTTTGCAGCTAAGAGACTTGACACTCTCCTTATCAAAATCATGAGCATGAAATTCTTGGATGAAACAATTGTTTTCTTCATTAGAGGAACAAAGGAAATTTATAATGTCCTCATCATCATGGAATGCGGGGATATGGATAGGTGCATCAATGTCCCAATTAATAAGTTCCGGATAAACTAAAGGCATGGGATCATTAGGTTGGGTAAGGTCTTGAATTGTCAAAGTCATGATGTGGTTATCATCTTCATGATAGAAAAGGTCTATGATGGTAGTCTCCTGTTGATCATCAATCGCGTTAGAATTCGATTCATCCTCACTTGAGTCATGATCACTTTGTAAAACATAATCAAGTGGAGACCTTGAACCTTCTCCTTGAATGAGAACAGATGCATACTTGTGTATGGTATCAACTTGTTTGTCTCTCCAAAATTCATCATTATAAATGGTGTCCCATTCATATTCATTGGAATCAGTATCTAAACTATTTTGCAATTGGAAAACTGATTCATGAGGTTTATCTGACATTGATCCTGCTTCATGAGTTGATTGTGTTTGCTGTGAAGTAGATTCTTCTTTATCTTTACCATATCCAAGTCCTATTTTATCACTTGAATGCTTTGAAATAGGTTGAATTGGTTCCACGATTCCTTCTCTTCTTTTTCCTATAGGACCATTTCCTTCATAGCCCATTTTCTGCATGATAGCGTACCCCTTACCATATTGTTCTGTAGGTAACTTAATATGCAAGAGAGAGTCATCTTCATCTTTGTATAGCCAATTTAGGATGTCCCTATCTTCAGCTTCTTCTTCAGTGGTGTTAGCTCTAATGAATTTTCCGTCAAACTTTGTGATTGGCACAAAATTTTGGGATGTAGAAGCTATTGCAATCTTTTGTTTTGATGAGGTTGGCTGACCATGTGACCTTGGAGAAGGAGGTAGGGTAGAAAGAGATAATGAATATTCACCAACTCCTTTGTCTTTAAAATTTAACTTAGTGTCAAGATTCTTTGTCAATTCTTGTAATTGGCCTTGTAGATTGGAAGAAGAAATAACAAGAGCCTCCCTATTGTGTGGCACAAAGGCATCTTGAGTTGCTCGAAGATTTGAACAAGTTTGGGTACTATTGTAATCAGCTTGTATAGTTATTTCTTGTCCATCATATGGAAACTTGATGCATTGATGATACGTGGATGGTACTACTTGCATATCATGAATCCATGAACGACCCAAAAGTATGTTATAGGAAAGATCCCGATCTAGAACCTGACAAAATGTGTTCTTCACAACAGGTCCCACTCTGATAGGCAGTAATATTAATCCCTTAGAAGCTCTTTCTTCATCATCATATGCTTTGATAGTTATTTTCCTTCGTGGATCAATAGAATTTTCTGAAATTCCCAAAGCATGTATTAGCTTTAAGGTACAAATGTTTAAACCGGCTCCTCCATCTATTAAGACACGTCTAATTCGGTGTTTATGGATCATGAATTCAAGATAAAGCGATGGATTATGTGGATGTGTCATGGAGGCATCATCTTTGTCAGAAAATGAAAGACAAGTGGGGAAAGACAAATGTCCCACCATGGCTTGAAATTTGTTTACATCCAAATCAGTATCAACAGTTGTGTTTACAAGAGCTTCTTCTAAAATATTCTTGTGTATGGGGGATATTTTGAGAAGTTCAAGGATGGAGATTTGAGTTGATGTTTTTCTCAATTGATCAACCAAATTATATTGATTTGGAGAAGGAATAGTTGTTTTAGATGAACTCCCTTTTAAAACAACTTTTTCTTGTCCTCTCATAGTCACATTAACCTGTTGATATTCTTGTTTTCCCTTGATTTTGATAACATTAACTTGTTGATCATCGACGTAGATGTGACAGATTATATTGTCTTCAACATTATGTATGCTTTTGACATTGGTATCTGATGTTTCCCCCTTTTGATAGTTTGGTAAAGGATCTTTGAATGCTTGATGATCGTCATTGGTATGATGCCCTTTGATTGTAATGGTGCCATTGTCAATTAAATCTTGTACGAGATTTTTCAAAGCTTGACAATTATTCGTTCTATGACCTTTACATTGGTGATAATTGCAATAATACGAGTCATTCCATGATGGCGGTTTGACTCATGGTTCATAATCTCTTTGTGGTGGTAAGGTGATAAACTTATTATTGAGAAGCTCCTTGAGAGTGGACTCAAGATATTGACCCAAAGCGGTAAAATTCCGTCGATTTGAAAAGAATGGAGGTCTAGACAGATTTGATGCTTGGGTATTGCTCAAATTGCTATTGAAATTACCATGATTTTGATTGGTATTTTGATTGGTCATGCTCTCTTGCTTGGAAGTTTGTCCTTGTTGATTGTTGTTTCCTTGTTGATTGGTTCGTGGAGCACTTGATAGATTGAAGACAGATGGTCTAGTTCGTAGATTATTTGCATCTACTCTACCATCGTTGACAACATTTTTGTTTTTGTTCCAAAACCTTGTTTTATCATTGTTGTTTTGGTTTGATGTATTTGAATTATCAAGTTTTATCACTCCCCTTTTAACCAAGGCCCCTTCAATGGTTATTGCATTTTCAATCAACTTTTCAAAGTTATGAGGAC
This sequence comes from Sequoia sempervirens, assembly GCA_007258455.2. Classification (NCBI taxonomy): domain Eukaryota; kingdom Viridiplantae; phylum Streptophyta; class Pinopsida; order Cupressales; family Cupressaceae; genus Sequoia; species Sequoia sempervirens. The sequence continues at coordinate 37,679,290 of VDFB02000363.1, forward strand.
AATGAAGATTAAGCCTATAACTTAATTCTTGATCTAGGCTATTGATGAAGATATCCATCTTTTCCTTTTCAGGAATAGGACGGGAATATCGCTCAAATAACCTTCTCCACCTTTGCAAGAACGTAGTGAAGGGTTCGCCTACTTTCTGTTTGACTTTACAAAGATCAAGCATCGTTATCTGGTGTTGAATGTTGTAGGAGTATTGTGATATAAACTTATTTATCAACTCCTCAAAATTTTTGATGGGTGGAGTGATCTTAGAAAGCCACTCCATGGATTGTACACCTAGACTTCGTGGAAATAGCCGCATTAAATATGTATCATCATAGGCGAATTCTAGACTCATATTTCAGAATTCCCTCACATGGTCAATGGGATCAGTTTTTCCATTGTACCTATCATATTTAGGAATCTCACAATGTTTTGGAAATGGGATCATTTGAAGACTCCTATCAAATGGATAAGGAGATATGTCTTCCAAAACATACTTCTTTGTTGTACCCCCTTGCATTTCTTTTATTTGCCCTTGTAATTCTTTTATCTATTGATTAAGAGCACTAAAGTTATTAGGAGGAGTTTCAGGACTCTGTTTAATCCCTTCTATGTCGAAATTGTGAGGTAACTTAGCTCCTTGATTAGCTAATGAGAGAAAGTATCATTCTTTGTTTCGTTCTAAAATCCTTTCCATAAGAGTATGGAATTGGGGATCTTGTTCTGCTTCTTGAAGCTTTTCTTCTGTTAATTCGTCAAGATTAAACGTTTCCTCTTCTTTTTCATTACGGTCACCCATTTTACTTGTAGTGGTTTCTCCCTCATCTTTTTCCATTTTTTTTTGAGATCTTGTGAAGACAGGCATAGGTTTTGTTCCAAGTTCTACTTGCTTTTGATCAAAAGAGTGAAATAGTGCAATTTATATGATATATATCAAAGTCAGGATAGAATGAAGATTCTATGACTTACATAAAATGTCTAATCTTTAGCTTGTGTTGTTCCCTAAGTGAAAGGACGAAAATCCTGTTGACGGGAATTTAAGCAAAAGATCAAGAAAAGGATGATTTTGCACTTTATGAAGTTTTGATCATAGCTTTGTAAAAAAGATGGATTTTGTGATGGATGCCTAATGTAATCTAAGTTCTCTATTGCAAAATTTGATTTGGACGAGTTGAATATTCAATTGCAGGTTGGGGAATATAACTGAAATGAATGCGTTGACTATGGTTATGCCTTTGAGAAAGGGCTCTTCTTTGAAAGTAAGCTTGTGAATACAAAGGTTCTATAGCATAATCATCTGAAAGACCTCTAACACAATCATGATACCTATGAAGAAAGGTTCTATATTTGAGTAAAACTTTTCGGCTTTGATACAAGAATCGTTGCTTCTTCAATAGTTTCTTGTGGTTGAGGGGTTTCTTTATCTTTTTAACCCTTTTGAAAACATATTTCTTTACAAACGTTGTGGATTTCCAATCTCGTAACATGGGAGTAATCAATGTGATAGTGAGTTTTGGATGATCTTATCTGAATTAGTGTATTGAAAACACATCAAACAAGTTGTAAAATAGTTGTCTTAAGTCCTATGCTAAACATCAAGTGTATAATCAAAATGTTGTTCAAAAATTGTTTTAACGGGTTTTACACATGATAAGCATTTCAAACAGACTCACTCTTAATTCTCAAGTAGGTCATCATAGTAATCAACAACCCACATCTTAAAACTGCATCGACTCACACAGCCGTGTCACCCCCGAAAGGGCGCCCGTGTTTTTGTCTTTTCCAGGTGCGTACTCAGAGTGACGGAATGGATACCAGATCCCCTGAGCAAACAATCCTTGGCAGTTATATGGTGAGTATCTTGGGGGTAGATTCTTCCCTCCCCTGCACTGTGATTAATATGATGTTCGGAAAACTGACAAGTTAGATACTACACTAAGTTCTTAGTAAGGGTTTCCGTTCGGTGCGGCAAATGATAGACTCCCTCAAGAGACCTCCCTACCTTTAGAACAAAGGCTTTGGGGATGGTTATCAATGCACACTACCGTCGAATGGGATTTTCATCAACCATCCGCATTTGATTAGAGTGGGTTGGAAAACTTGGCTTTAGTTGTTCCCACTTAGGTCGTTCCGTAGGGTGAGTACTTTTTCCCACTATGGCAGGCCTTCTAAAAGGTGCTAATAAAACAAGAAATTGCATAAAGGGAAATAGGTGAGTTTGGCATTTTGATCACCCAGTTAAGGGGAGAGCATAGGCCTATCACCAAAAACAAAGCAAACAAGGATTTATTTTAAGCCAAAAATAAAGATTTTCTATGCTAAGTGAAGATGTTGCTTCACACAAACACGAAATTCTTTTTAGCCCCAAAATCAAATGTGAAATGTCTACCTTAGGATTGCTTCATTTTTTTATTTTTTTTATTTTTTTTAAAAACTACTAACTGTCCGTGGTTGCATCGGATTCAGTTAAACTGTATTTCTATTACAAATTACAGCTTACTGGTTTTCTAAAATTTGTGCTATAACAGACATTAAGGGCGCTATAGAATTTATTATAGGCACTGCAGAAATATTTAATAGCGCTGCAGAAACTCTTAAATGCGCTACAATAATCTTCATGGGCGCTGCAATAACAATCATAAGTGCTGCAGGATCTTTGAAAAGCGATGTAAGAACTCTGAAAGGTGCTGCAAGAATCTTCACAAGCGCTGCAAAAATAATCAAATGCGTTGAACTGGGTATAATTATTCCTAAACAAGTTTCTTGCGCTATTCCGTTGTTTTTGTCTGTAACCTGTCAAAAGAAACCTACAAAAAGATATTAAAAATGGGGGCAAGATCCCCACGGTGGGTGCCAAAAATGTGTATGTCAATATTTGTTAATCAAATTGAAATAAACAACACAAATAATGGAACTTTAGACTGAAGAAATTGCTAATTGATTTAATTTCAAACAAAGAAATAAAACTTCCTCAAAAACATTCCATCTTCCTCTATCTCCAGAGATTCGTTCAAAGCTGCTGCTCTCAGATTTGTGTAAGCTCAGCTTCTCTAAATGGATGTTTGTAGAATGAGTATGCAAAGGAAATTCTATCCTATATGCTATTGAATGTGAAAATGCTGACAAATATGGACAGGGGCTATGGATTATGCACAGGGGCTGTAAACATAAAATAATATGATATGGAATAGATATGACATAATTCTATGCTATGCTAATGCTATGATGCTAAAAAGGTTTATACTACTTGCAATTTGGCTATAGTTATTCTACTGAAAGCTTCTATATGATTTGAAGTACCCGACAGTCTTATTTATAGATTTTTGCAGGCACAATCCTGGCTGGCAAGGATCAACGGCTGTGAGATTGTCTGGTAGAATTGAAAGGTGAGAGATGAAGAGGTTGAGAAGAAGATGGAAGAGGTTGGGAGGTTGGAGAGAAGAATGGATTCCTGTCTTCAACCCACGGGAACAAGCCTGCACAGAAACAGAGAAAATTAATTTTTCTGTTTTGGCTGTTTGCTTCCACGGCTGTTGAAGATAATCCTCAAATTAAATAAATAAATAAATTTATTTAATTTCATTTATTGAGTTTGATTTTTGATTTTTGCACTATGGAAGATTTAATTAAATATTTTGTAATATTTAATTGTAATGTGACTTTAGAAGAATTAATTAAATATTTTAGAAATATTTAATTGCAAATGGATATTTAGAAGAATTTAACTAAATATTTTGAATATTCAATTGTGAAAAGGATTTTAGAAGAATATATTTAAAGAGAGGAATATTTTACATTTATTTTGAATAAAATATCCAAGTCAAGATTATTGATAATTACCATAAATAAATCATAATGTTTATTTAATTAATTAAGAAATGTAACAGAAAAATGATTAAATAAACTTTATTTATTTAATCAAATGAAAGAATGAATAAATATAAAATAAATATTTAAATTTCATTTATAATGCAGATGGAATTAAAGATTTTAATTAAATATTAAAATATTTAATTAATTACCAAACAATGATGTGACCATTTTAGGTAGTATAACTCTGAAATAGGTTGGAATGAACCTATAAAGGTAAGAGAGGGGACCAACCATGTCAAGGTCAGGTCATAGAGAGAGTCACTCTAAAGGATGTTTGAGGTGAGGATCAAGAATGAAGAGCACTATGTAGTACTTTTGTCACTCTATAGACCTGAAATTCTATTTAGGGCTAGATGAGCCAATTTTTGGAGTCTAAACTATACCTCAGACAACTCTCTATTCAAGGACGATAGTGTGGGTCTGGGATGACAATGCGATGCACTAGCGTCTATCTGGCATGCTGGCATCCATACAGCTAGAAAATGAGAAGTACAGTGAGGAAAAGTCCAAAAGTCTACTAACAACCTAGCTAGTCGATTTTAATGAAGTATGAAAAGTAATGGCAGAGATGATAAAGCAAGTAAATAACAGCTAGGGTGAAAAATATTATCTCACAAAAGTGTTAGTTCACCAACTAGCTCTACGCACATGTTCACCTACCCACAAACAAGAAGGGGAAAATTGTTGGGCCTATATAGGGGCCTACCTTAGTCAGACCCTCGCTTTGGTGTTTCCACCTCCACGGACAACTAGAAAACAATGAAGTAGAAAAATATGATAAAGAAGATTGAAAGAAGTGCAATGAACACTACAAAAGAAAAATGTTACTCTATCAAATCACAAAGGAGAGGAATGAAGCATTACCACCGACACCCAAAGGATCTCAAGGCCAATGAAGGGATAATGCAAGCAACGAACTTGGAAAATTCACCATCGCCGCAACCATGGTGAAGGGAGGTCTCGTAAGACTCCAAGCTTGCAACTTCTGTGATAACCTCACACATGCAATTTGGAGTTGATGGAGTGTCAAGCTACTGTAATGCTCAACCTAATAAGTGGAAATGGAGTGCTAGACTGCTTGAGAATGTGAAGAAGTCTGAATGAATTTCTAAGAGATATTGAATGAGTGTGTAGAAGTTGAAGTGAGAGTGAAATGAATGATTTTGAAGGTGGGATGAGAAGGAACAAGCCATTTTCAGGTTGGTTGGTCGACAAAAGTATGTTATAATTCATCCCCAATGAGGAGTGTAATGCCTCTTTCAACTTCAGACACGAGAATCTGTCAGGGATGACAACGCGCCACACAGATGTCTGCATGTTGTTCTCACATCCCCAACAAATATTCTCTAACCAACACACAAGAAAAATTCTAAGTGGATGGAAGGAAGGTAGGTGATGTGGAATTTTTCCTTCGGATTTGATTTTCTAAGGTGAGGGTATGCGAAAGGGGAATTTACACAAGGGATGCAGATTCACTCCTATACAAATAGATCCCACATAATACCACAACACTTATTTAACCTTCACATACCTTCAAACTTATTAGGTTGGCACAATAGAAGACCTAATACCAAAATTATTCAACTATGTATCCATATTTAGACACGTGGACCTCAAAGTTCAACACCAACTAGAATTCGCACACTAATGTCATCTATAAACATATCCTCAAAATCACAAAGCCAAAACCTTATCTGTAAAGAAGTGCAAAATTTCCTACTTAAATGCACTGTACATGAAATGATTGTAATCTATTAGGCTGAAATTCTATTACTTATATCTCTCAAACCAAAAGCCAAAACACGATGAAATTCTAGAATCAGATACTTCTAACAACCAAAAAATAATGTTAGAAGTGCAAAGTGAAATTTTTATTTGTGAACCAGTGTGGACCCAAAAACTAGATGATATGTACCTAGAAATACTGGTAAAACACTTAGCCAATTTTTCATTAGAACCAACTTTACCGAATCAAACCATCTTGCAAAATTTTCTTCCAAAAACACTCCAAAACTTATTAGAACCAATCAAAACAATTTGCAATGATCTACAACATGATCTCCACATCAAGATACAATGTTGACATTAATGAAAACAATGCAATACATTGTTGTATATATGTGTACTTACACCTCATGCTCATGTTTTCAACAACAACATCAATGACATTCTTTCAACAACATCCCCCTTTTTCATTGATGGAAACATGCAAAAATATCTTCAAAATTTCTCCAAAACATTCCCCCCTTTGAAACCAAGGGAAAATGGCACCTATAACAACTATTCTAACTTATACTGGATCTCCCCTTGAGAAATATGTGCATATGTAGAAACTGAAATGTAGAATTGACTCCCCTTGAGTCATATACTAGAGCAAAACAAAAAATGTACTAGACACTACTCTATATACTCTGCATATATACAAAGAATCTTGAAACTAAAAATTGAAATGCATAAAGAATATGAAATGTGTCAACCAAAGGAAGTTGACTCTTGTAACTTCTACAGATGGGTTTTCCATGCTTGATTTCCTTCCTTCCATGTCTATGTTGTTGGTCCAAGTAATCTGCATTTTGCTTCAAAATCCATCAATATTTCTTCTCCTTCGTCTAGAGTGTTTGGTACTAGATTCATTTCTGTAGCCATATTAGCACTCAGAAGGGTGCTTGAGACAAATATAAATTTTTCATTCACCAAGTCCCTTATTTATCCAAACTACAAAATGAAAATTTCCCTTTGTGCTTGCAGCTGCAATACTTCTTATGCAAATCCTTAATTACACTCCTTGTATTACCAACTAGATCAAGTCCCCAATCATAGTCATTGAAGGCTCTAATTATCTAGGACTCAATGGAGTCCATCTCATTTTTGATGCTCTATGTGGCACCAAGACACTTCATGCAATATTGAAAAAGAGCCTTAGCCTCATCCACATATATTTGCACATCCTTCAAATTCTCTAAAAACATTTTGTGTGCAAGAGCACACTTCTTTGTGATCTCCGACATATTTTTATCATTCATTTTATTTTCTACTTCTTTCTCTACTTCACCTCTGAGACCTGAGGCATATTCCTTAAAAGAATCAATTAAAAGCTTTAAATTTTCCATACCAGAGAGTGAAGTATCCATGTTTGCACCAAGTACGATCTCTTGCAATTCCTTCACTGCTTCCTCCATCAACTCTCCACTCTTTTGATGCATCTCAATAATCTCCTTTCCATCAGATGCATGGAATACATCTCTCAATTGTAGCTTGTGCAGTGAGGAAATCTTATCTAGATCTACATTTCCCTATTGCATTGGCAGTTGTAGAAATTGTGAAGAAATAACAGGTTGGAACTTGAGCTGCATACTCAATAGGTTCTTCAAGGGATCTCTGGACGAGCTAGAGGACTCATCAGAAGTCTTTCTAGTCTCCAAAAATTTCTCTTTCACTTTATTTCCCTCAAGTCTTTTTCGGAGTTTACATGTGTCTCTTCTTATGTTCTTGCATTTTCAAAGGTATCCTCATTCTTATCTTCATTTTCTTTCTCATTATCTTCTTCCTCATCTTCCATCTCTGCATCACCAATTTCTTCTTCAACATTTTTTTTCACATCTTCCCCTACAGATTGGTCAAGGTTATCCAGAGGAGGATTCTTTGGTTTATCTTGCAAAATATCAATATTTTCTTCATGTAATGGAGGAAGATAAGTATCCTCCTTTGTTGCTTCTCCAATATTCTCCTCTTCTTCCTCATCTTATTTTTCCAATTCTTCCACTTCTCGAGGGGCATTATCCTAAGTGCACTCTTCATCTATCACATGATCATGTTGAGCATCAATGTTCTGTTCTTCTTCTCTTGTTATGACTTTGAGAGCAATGTTCTCTAAAATTATACCATATTTTTGTGCAATGTTAGAAATTTTATCAATTGTTTCCTTTTGTAGCTTCTCAAATTCATTCTTGTCTCTACCCATAAGGGTAGTTACCCTTTGATTTACTCTAAATTCAATGATGTACAATTTAGCCAATGTGGCTCTATTTTCCTCAAAAAGAGGACCACTAACCTTCTCCAATGCATATTATTTTATCTTTCCTTCTTCCATTGCTTCTAGTCTTCTCTTCACTAGGATATTCTATATCTCTTTAAGAATTTTATTCTCAATGTTTTCCATATCAACTTCCAAAACAATAATGTATTTAATAATTGCCTCAATAATGGTGGCCTTATCCACCCCATTTACTTCACCATACAAGTCTACAGTTTCTATAAGCATGTCATGTTGTATCATTCCATTAACAAGTGCTTCTACCTTCATGGGACTAAAAGGTTTTTTGGAGATGTTTGTTTTTGCTTCTTCTTGACATCCAAATTCTTCTTTGTTTCTACCTTCTTTTTTAGAGACACCTTCTTGGTGGTTTCTTTCTTCTTCTCTCTCGTGTGTATTACAAATGCTTCCTTATCTTTCTTTATCTCTTCTTCACTATCAGTGTCAGTAACATCAAATATTTTTCTTTTGACACTAGCTTCACCTTGTGAAGCTTCACTCTTTTGCGAACCAATGGGGGTCCTTCTTCCTCTTCCTCTTCCTCTTCTTCTTCTTCTTCTACATTTACACTTATATTATTTTCTCTAAAATCCTTTTTCTTTGGTCTTCTCTTTGTAGGAGCGATAGGTGGTGCTACCAAAGTAGCCCTCTTCTTCTCTAGCCTTGTCATGTGCACAATTAGAGGGGATTTCTCCTTTACCAAAGGACTATGTGTTGATGTCCTTTTCTCTCCAATAGGCTACCTAGTATCGAAGGACTTCTGAATAGTAGGAGGGGTGGTAGAGGTTCTACCAAATCTCCTTGTGCTTGATGAGCTCTCTAGAGCTCCAACTCTTGCTCTTGCATACTCCACTCACTCCTTTGAGATGCATATTTCCTCTGCAAACTAATCAACCATCTTTCTAACCTTCTTCTAAATCTATGGTTTCTTTTGCTCTATGTGAACCTCCAAATATTTTTCTTCATATGTGTCATACCTTTCCAAGTAGTTGTATCCTTTCTCTTGTTTAGTGACCTCATATCTCAATATAGGAATCCACATAGTCCTTAGTTTAAATGCCTCCTTGATGAATTCATCAGTTCTTACCAAAAATGTGATATCATTCAGATATCTCTCTACCAGTTTCATGGGAATTATGTAGACTTGCATGCATCCTCTTCTGAAAAATTGCAAAGAAAGCAACAAGTGCCTCATCTTGTGCTTTCTTGGTGCTCACCAATACCACTCATAAAATCTATGATATGATGAGAAACTTGTCTCCCTTACAACCATTCCACACTTCTGGTTCCAGGGAGTTCCTTTAGGAAATAGAAAATTAAACACATAACCAAGGTACCATACTTAAATGCACACTTCTTTTCCTTGGTTTGTTTCAAATTCTCCATCAAATGTTGTCTTAGAAACTCACAAAGATCATAGTCAACACCTTTTTCCAACATCTTATATACCACATTGATTATAGTGGCAGATACAGAGCTATCTCTATTTGTGAAGTAGATTGTGTAAATAATTGACATTGCTACATACCTCACAACTAAATTTCTAATGGGATTTACTGCTAAAACCTCTTATCATATGTTGCAACTGTGATTTCCATTACCACTTCATTCTTAAGCAATTTCAATACAAGAACAAGTCTGGTGGAGTATAGACCTGTAACCTCTCTAATTACCTCTTTTGTTATCATTCTAGGCATGTCAGTCCAAATTTTTTTATCATGGATTCTGCTTAATGCCATTCTAACCCACTTTCCATCAAAACAAAAATTTGGAAACCATTGCCATACATCCAATTTCTTAGTGACTAGGTTTTGATATTCTAGTTTTATGGAAAAAAAGTCTCTGGTAAGTTCATTAGCCCATAAATCTCCTAGCTTAGTGTGATCAAATTCTTCCATCTTTCCATGAATGTAAATCCTGATATCTTCTATTGGCAAAACCCCATATGGAACATGCAAAAATGCACCTAGTGGGTCGTCTTCTATAGATTTTGCAAGGTATTTCTTGAATTTGGGTTGTGGCTTCTAGATAACCTCAATAACCCTTAGTGTAGCCATTGAAAAAAATTCAAAGTTCTTTTAAAAACTAGGGAAAAGTTGATATTGTAAATACCTTTGGGACTTAAACATCAAAACTTGCTACCTTAGCTACTTTGTATGTGAAATGTATCCTTTTCCATGCACTTAGTTGAGATGGTTATTATCTTTGAACTAGTTTATCTTAAAGGTCACAATTCTACCCTAAATATTTCTAAGTTCATTAGCATCCTTTATTCCAACATCAAAACATCAAACTTAAGTCAAAAGTGTTGTCCCAAAATGCTTGCAAAGATCACTTCTGACATCACCCATCTTTTCATCCCCCATTATCATCATTTCTCCCAAAAGAATTAGAGTGTCCCTTTTACCTAGGTTTGAGTCAACTAGAGAGTTCAAACACTACAAAAATCAACACAACTGTCCCATAGCTGACACCAAATTTATGATAAAGATGAGATCACAACACAAGAGAATCATGGAAAAATAAAAAGTTACATTTACCTCAAGTGATCCAAATCCTTTAGAATTTGATCCTAGAAGTCATGTTACACCATCACAACAACCATCATCTCCTTCAAGACCATATGAGATCAAAGACATCACGAATAACCTATCTGAGCTCACTAGGGAAGAAATTTTGGAACATCAATCCTTTGACAATGTAGCTCCTATCTCCTTGACATTCGTAGCACAAAGTTTAACATAGGATTTCACAACTCCATCACAAGGGCTAAGTCAAACTTACATACCTAGTCTTGCAACTAGCCTTGCTAAAGATTTTGGTCACACCTCACCCTTTGAAAGTAGTATACTTGTGGGTACTCTTGAAACTAATCCTCCACATCTCACCACCATTTGGACACCTACCTTTGGTGCTCCTCCCATTCCCGAAGATCCAAAATAGCTACACACTCCGCTTGAACTTCACTATTCCACCACCACTTTGACATTTTAGGGAAACCCTTCTTCATCCACACCTATGAGTACCACAAGTATGCCTATCATCACACAAAGCAATATAGACCAAAAATATCAAAACAACACACAAGGGAATGCCAATACTATATCACATAATCAACCCTCAATGCAAATAGGGACATATTTATCCAACCTTCCAGTGGGTTCATCCATTCCATCTACCATTACCACATCATCCACTATCAATCCACCTCAAAAAAATCCCTTGGTTACAAGTTATATCAATCTTTGGAGTACCTTGATCATGAATCCTTTGTTTACATCTTTTGCACAAGGCATTCCTCAAAACATAAGACAAGGGAATTTTTTCAATCAATGGACTCAAGGTCCTAGTGTGTCATTTCCATTACAAAATTTAATGACGTCATCTTTTCCAACAACTCCCTTTTCTATGCCAAATCAATCAAGACCTCAAACATACATTCCTCCACCTCATTCTACAATATTGCAAGGAATGCTAAATCAAGGGAACCCTTCACCTTTCACCAGAAATATGCTATCCACTCAAAACATCAATGTTCCTAATCCTTCACAGATGTCTCAACAACCACCTAATCCCACCTTGAAATCACATTCCTTAGCTCTACAACAAGCACAAAAAACTTATCAACAAGCCATACAACAACAAAAACAACAAGCAAAACAAGCAGCCTTAACACAACAAAAACATTAGGCTCAACAAGTAGCCTTAGTACAACAAAAACATCAAGCTCAATAAGCAGCCCTAACACAACAACAACATCAAGTATGCCAAGCAGCCTTAGCACAACAAAAACAAAAAAAACAATAGGTGGCCATTGCACAACAAGTCGTGCAACAACAACAAGCACAACAAGCAGCTTTATTATCACAACAACAACAACAACAACATGCCCAACAATAAGCCCTAGTAGCAAAACAACAACATCAAGCTCAACAACAAGCCTTACTAGCTCAACAATATGCCCAACAACAGTAACAAGGTTCCTATTATCCTCATATAAATTTTTTTAATCCAAACACATCAGGAACATATTCATCACTTTCACAAAATCTCACACCTTCATACACTCCATATAACTCATCTCTCATCCCACCATATGTTCCTCCACCCAATTCGCAAGATGATTTAGCATCACAATTGAAAGCACTCTCACAAGAAATGTAGGACCTCCGCATGGAAAAGACAAAGAAACCTCATACACAGAACTTGTGTCCTTACCCATTTGATCGAAATATAGCAATGATATCGTTCCCTCCTGGTTTTGAAATCCCCAAGTTTGACAAATATAGAGGGAGAGGAAGTCCTGTTGACCATATCAAATAATTTAATGTCATGTGTATGGAAGTGGCTTACAATGATTCATATCTAATGTGCCTCTTCCCTTGAAGTTTAACAGGTACTACTATGGACTGGTTTTCTCATTTTCCTCCTAGTATCAAAATTTTTCAAGAAATCATTGACAAATTCATTGATCACTTCTCCTTCAATCTTGACATGGACGTTATTCTCGAAGAGTTGTACACTCAAACAAAATCCAGGATAAACCTTCACTAATTTCTTACAATGATGGAGACAAAGAGCTATTAAAAGCAAGTGGACTCTTCTTAATGAACAACAAGTGGGAATCATTATAGCCAACCTTGATTCAAATCTATCATTCCACTTGAAAATGTAATACATCACATCATATGATGAGCTTGTTCTAAGATCCTTTAACATTGAAAGAGCCCTAATCTCACAAGGAAATACTCAAGCATACAAAGACAACCATCCTTCAACTAGTTCAAATGAGAAACCTCGTGTATGGGCTAAGAACAAAAATGTAACAAATGCCAGTGTAGTAGACGCTAAGGTCATACTAAGTGCTCCTAGACCCAATAACAATCAAGTTGCTAACATCCAACCAACTGTGCAACAAATGGTACTATGAATTTTGATGTTAGACTTGCACAAGCATGAGAAACAATCAAACAATTAGATCAATATGCAAGTCAAATCAACATTCCCCATAGAATTCATTTGAAATGCACAAAATAAGAAATGGAAATGAAGAACATAATAAAAAAACTATCAAATCCTATCTAATGCAAGCAAACTCTCAATACCATGCAGGAATTGGTGTCATTTTGATGTGGAAAATGTCCCTTTCCCAATCCCTTGTAAGCTTGGTGACGATTGATGAAGATTGGAGCTCCTTGATGCAATTTTGACATAACCTAGCTATGAAACTTGATAAAACTATGAAAATGGATGAACAATGGATGAAGCAAATTCAAAATCTCAATATAATGTCTTTGCATGAAGTTGTGGATCCAAAATCAAAGTGAGAGCCTCTTATTTGTAGATGAGAGTGATGGAGAATGAGGAAGACGAGATGAATGTGGGATCAAACACCAACCAATGACCAAGTGCCACTTGTCAACATGTGAGTGGACAAAGGTGGAGCAAATTTTGGTCATTGTACAATTAAATGCAATTAGGTGGAATTTCAAAATTGATGAAATGATATGTTGGAGGGAGGAGAAAATGAAGTTAATGCCACATGGCTCAAGGAAAAAGGACATGTAAGAGGTTTAAATGCCTTGTTGGATGTACAAACCCTTTTGGAGGGATTTTTCAAATTTGGAGAATATTCCAACATTGATGCCTTTTTTAATGTAATTGAGGATTTAATAAATCACTTGAAATGATTTTCATGAGCAAGTTGCAAAATCTAGAGGATTTAGGTGATTAAGATTAAGATTAATTTAAAAGGAGATTAGTTGATTTGACCATTTTGATTTAAATTTTTGGATTAATTTAAATCAAAATGAGAGGAATATGATGTAGACTTAATTAAATAAAGATTTTGATTTATTTAATTAAAAGGAGATGATGTTAGATTAAATCAAATAAAGATTGATTTATTTAATTTAATAGAATGACTTTAGAGATTAATTAAATAAAGTAAATTATTTAATTAAATGGAGACTATAGAATTAATTAAATAAAATGATCTATTTAACCAACAAGAGATGATGACCTAATCAAATAAATAATGATTTATTTAATTAAGAGATAAAATGTGGTGGATTTAATCAAATACAAATTATTCAATTAAACGATTAGCAAAGGAGATGATTCAGGATGAAGCGGTGTTAGTAAAATCAGGATCATGTGTATAGGATCAATTGGTACATTTTCCATGTCTACATTTTGCCCCTCTTTGAAGCAATGTACCTATTGCACTGGTTTGAAGAATAACCTCGTGATCAAAATCCAAAAAATTTCAATTTTTTAAATGCCCCACTATTGCCCTGGCAAGAAGAAACATGTTGCTATACTACCCCCTCAAGAGATTGAACAAAAAATTTGATTTTTTGGGAAAACTCACGAAAAAGGAGGACAAGGTGCCCAACGGGTCCAGAAAGGCTCCAGGATGCCAAAAACATGAAAAAAATGATGCAAAACGACCCTCGATTGGGTGAAAACAGGCTCAGGGGTCCAAAACCCCGGCTAGACGACTAAACATGGTAGAAAAACCCTTACTTTTAGGCTTAAATAGGCCTTGAGGGGTCACTTCCAATTCATTTGCAGACCGAGCTTTTAGAAAATTTTGCGATTTGAGCTCTGAGGACTGATCAAGATGGCACAATGTGTGCTTCCACGACATATTTTTGAGCTTGTGTGAGTGTACCAAAGGCTTTCCCGACACTGAACTAGTGGTATGTCATCTTGTCCTGACCTTTGTTTTTGATTTTTGAGTGCATTAATTAGGGTCTAGAGGTCAACGAAGTCAAGTGGTGCTATATAGTGCCACTGAAAACCTTAAATCGGCACCACGTAGGCCTAAAATGTGTTGATGAGAGTTGTGTCGTAGCGGTTTAGTTTAGAAATTAGGGTTTAGCTGCAAAGTATGCCACATATGCAAACAACGTTGCGACCATCCTATTTGAAATTTAGGTCCAGGGGTCAAATTAGAGTGTTGTCAAACTACACCACGATGGTGGAGTTTGGAACTTTTAGGCTTTAGCGGTGCATTTTGGAACTTTCAAATAGCAAAACATTTGTTGTTTTGGTCACACAAACTTTAAACAGGATCTGGGTTTTTTACAAAACTTGACGCAGTGACTTTCTTGATGTAGGAGGACATGGGGCCGGTCCACTCGCGAGAGAAAAAATATTTCATTTTGAGTAGATTGTCATAGGATCCCCCTTTGCACGAGGTACTCCAGGAGCACCTAGGAGTGATTGGATTATGGTATGTTGCTTATTCCCCAGTGATGAGGACACACCTTGGCATGATGACAACATTGGCAAAGCGCTGACATAGTGAGACATCCTCATTTCACTTCCCCATAGGTGAGGCCACAGTGACCCTGGAGGATGTGTGGCACATTTTGTGATTGTAGATCCATAGAGAGAGAGTTATTTATGATGTGGATGTTAGTGGGGACAACTGCTTCAAGATTATGGGTCTAGACGAGATCATCTTTTTGAAGGGACAGATCAAGTTGGAACAGTAAAAAAGTTAGGTATCATCTTTTTGATTGATTGTGGTTGCAATCATTTTGAGACTCATGGAACCAAATTGGTGTGGCCGATATTTCATACCGGGATGGGGTCTTTCCTGGGAGAAGATGCTCCAATGGAGAGAGTGCTTTGCATGGGGGCCAGTGACGTTGGCCCCCCTGTACCATGATCTTCATGAGTTGCATATTGCAATAGCTGAGCCATTAGATTAGGGGTCACATTGTTACATATCTGGGCTTAGGAGCACATTGCAATGCTCCACCCCATGAGAGTTACATCGGTCGATATGGAGCCGGATGACCCAATCATCTAGAGATGCAGGGGTGCCCTTACTTTTTCACACATAGGGGTAGCAGGCATCTGCCACTGGAGGAGCGTCATCGATGAGATGACAGTTTTCCCTTGGAGGCCTTATCTTGGGATGTCGGCCTGGTATGACGATGTTCAGTAGTTTTTCTTTTTCTAGCAGGACGGTTTGCTGCAGGGCCGCGAGCAACCTATGATAAATCGGTATCTGCCAAACTATGTTGCCTGCTAGTTTGGAGATGCTCAGGACCATCTCGATGACCAGTACGTGGCCATCTTCACACGTACTACAAGAGAGACGACATGGGGTAGTGATCTACGATGAATGAGGAAATCTGAGTTTTAGGAAAAACTAGTGGCTAGGCCATGAAAGCCTTATGATCGAGGGACCTTGACAAACCTAGGATGACCTAGGCCTACCGCAGTTGGTTTTTGTTCATTGGATTTACGTTAGCTGATTACTTAGAGTACATTATTGCCTAGCGAGAACCGAGAGGCCAATCGTAGGATGAGGTGGGGCCAAGGAAGATGAGAGATGGTGACTTAAAAGAACATAAATAGGGGATGGTAGTCAAGGTACTTAGAGAGAGGTGGCACACCTGGTGGTGGCGGCTGAAGAAACATAGGGATTAGAGGATGTCGGGGATCAGCAGGATGGTGAGGATGGGGCCAGGAAGCGGTGGACCCTAGAAGATGGTCATCAAGACCAACCTATCCAGGCAAAGAGGGATGGTAAAGGCATGGCAAAGGCTCAAATATAGGTGTTGATGGAAGAGAGGGACCAAGAAAGACAACAGGTCTTGGCCCTGACAACCGAGAGAGATCAAGCTATCCAGCAACGACAGGCTGTCGAGCTGCAGGTAGCATAGGAGATGGGTTGGCAACAACAGCTAGAGAGCATGGTTGAATCCTCCTCCAAGAGCACAGTATCCATGTGGGCATATAGAGAGGCCATCAGAGAGGGCAAGTACTATTGGGTGCATTACCACTAGGCAGTGCCTTGATCAACACGAGTTCTCGATTACTCACAACAGACAAGATACAAGCCTCTAGAGGGAGCGCGAGGGAGAGGCGGTGTAAAGGAGCAACCCGGTAGGGCTAGCTTATTCATTATTCTTTTAAGATCCATGGGCTCATTTTTGATAGCCTTGTGGGCGATTGTACTACATTGATTGATACACATACATCTAATCCTGATTTGTACTATGACAGTGTATTATTATTTTGATGATGATATATATGATATGAGATTATTGATTTGATGTATGATGTGTTCTATCTTATTTACATGATGGATGGATGCATTTTATTTTCTATATGCAATGAATGCATATGTCATGCAGTGTATGTTTCTATGATATGATGTGATGTAGTGATTTATGGATGCATTTCTTTTTCAGTATCTTTTCCATGCACTTTTATGATGATGTATGGATAAAGCAAATGTTATGATATGTGAATGTTTAGACTAACAGATCTATATTATGTACCTAATGGATGATGATGATAAAATGTATGAGATGCAATCTTTTTATTTTTCATTATCTTTCTCATGTATGATATGGTGATGCATTTATGGATGTCATGATGATGCACATGATATGATGCGATGATGCTTTTCATAATGATGCTTATGTATATGACCTGATATGGTATGATAATGCTTCTATGATGATGCAAATGGATGATATGTATGTGACATTATATGATTATGTAACAGATGCAAATGAAAGATATTATGATGTATATGTGATGATGCAATGGATGCTTTGATGATGTACATGATATGAGTTAATAATGCCTATGTGATGGTTCTTTTATGCTTATGTAATGAATGCAAATGTATGGTTTGTGAAATACTTAGAATAACCAATCTATATTATGATGCAAATGATAGTAGAAATGCATGTGAGATGATCGATGTTTTACGTCATGATATGATTTTCATTATGCTAATGGTTTGTGGATGCGAGGATGGGTGTAGTAGTGATGATTGGCTGTCATGGTACCATGTTAGTCTTGAGAAAGCAAGAAGAAAAGAATCAACAAGTCAAAAGATGATGATGATGATGATTATGATGATTTGCTTACAAGTTGGGACTTTTAAAGGGCCATTTACTTTATGTTTTATAATACACCTGGAAACTTTTGATGCATCAAGGTATAAGAACCAAGATGTGGTTACCTAGTGTGATGGACTTTGACTTGAAAATCAAATAAGAGTATTCCTATTCACACCCGACACATAGAATCTTATTTAAAATGCAATTCAGATATTCCAAACATCTCATACCAAAAAATAGAAAATAAATTCTTCCTATGTGGTAAAAAAAAAACCTAAAACACCCTCCCTACACCCAAACAAAGTACACATGACCAAGGTTATATTACAAGAATATCCAACAAGCACAATAGATAAAAAGATATTGATCGTTGCCCCATTCCTTTTCTTTCTAAGAAGTCCCTTCATTTTGGGACATCATCGAGGTCATTGAAATAGGCGGCAGATAAGTCAAAAGACAAACATAAAGTAAACAAACAAGCTAATGTTCTTCAATATTGCTAGCCAAGACTAAACTATGATGATGCCTAATGTTGATGTCCATTGTAGGAAGGATGCATCCTAGGACATGATGATATCAGATGATTGATTTGGGATTGATTGGATGATAAGTTATTGATATGAAGATTTGACTAACTTGTTTACTTACTGACCTAGACTTGAGACCTTGATGTTTTTAGTTTTCACTTGCAGGCCCCTTTATAGACTTGTTTTGATTGTTTCACAAAAGGTTGAAGGTGATGACCATTTGTGTATGAATGATATTTATTGTGGATGAAAGAGAAATGGGGATGGGATGGATTTTCAAATATTTGGATGTTTTGAAGTTTGAAATGTTTGGCTATTTTTGGTATTTTTCAAGGTGTTTTGCATAAAATGTTTCATTTTCAAAATTTCCCTTTTGTTTACAGGGTTTAGTTTTGACCCAGGGCTTAACCTAAGACCTATCCTAGAGACGCTTAGGAGATGATCATGGAATTAGCCTTGCCTCGTTAATACGCGCCAAAGAACCACATAGTTCAGAAGCTGACACAAAATTGATTATTGATGAGATATGAACAAAATGGTTAACTGTGGTTTATTATAGCCGAACTCCTAAAGGGGCTGACCTAATGTCTCGAGGATGATCAAGGATCGGCCTTGCCGTTCGATGCTTTCGAGACAATGTGGTTTGACAAGATGACTTCCGCTTTTTGACTTTTAGAATTTTTGGGCATTTTTGGATTTTTTGAATGTTATGAATGTTTTGGATTTTGATTTTATGAATGATTTTGGATTTTTTAAGCTTTTTCGATGTTTTTTGGATTTTTCAATTTTTAGGAAGACTTCAAGAATGTACACAAATCTAATCCAACAAGAACATGCCCCTAGTGTGAAGCAATAGACTACTCTAATATAGGTGTGACAAACTAACCTTAAGAATGGGTTGAGTAGTACTATGAGGGATTGACATGGATGGGATCAGTGATAGATGATAGATAGGTAGATGAATGCAAGGAGCGAATCATAAAGAATCTGAGTAGATGGGAACTACTTATTACATAAACTTTGTTTAGCCGAGTTTTGACAAGAAATTACTTACCCAAAAGCGCCACAAAAAGTAGTTTCTTTTAGAAAGGCAATTTTCTCTTTATATTTTCAATCATTTTTTTTTTATTTTTTTTTATTTTTTTCTTTTTTGATTTTTTTGTTGTCACCAAGACGCCTGTTTTCCAGGTTTTCATCAAGATGACCATTTTTTCAGGACATTTTCTAATTTTTTTGTATTTTTGGTTTTATACCTTGGAAGAATTAGGCATAATTTTTTTTGAGATGGGAGTTGTTCATGGGCTCCTGCAGAGATTCCCCTTCGGGTGTTGATAACTGATATGCCCTTGACTTGTAGTTTGTTGTGATGACGAATGGTCCCAACCAATTGGGTTCAAATTTTCCCTTGCCATTTGGATTTGGAACATTCTTCTGGTTTTCCTTTAGCACAAGTTCTCCTACTTGGAAGGTCTGACTCCTGATCTTCTTCTTGTATCTTTGTTTGATTTGGTTCTGGTACACCTACAAATGGTTTAAGGCATCCATACACTGCTCATCTAGTAGCACTAGCTCATTTAGTTGGGATACCCAATATTCTTCATCTGTGATGAAATTCTGCAATGATATTCTCAGTGACGGGAGCTCGATCTTGATGGGAAGTATGGCTTCTGATCCATAGACCATGGAAAATGGGGTGGCACTTGTTGGTGTGTGGATACTTGTTCAATAGGCCCATAGGGTGAGATTCAACTGGAGATGCCAATCACGACCAACTTCATTGACCATTTTCTTGAATATTTTCAAGATGGTCTTATTTGTAGCCTCATCTTGGTCGTTTCCTTAGGGATAATACAGAGTGGAAAAGTGATGTTGGATTTTAAACTTTTGGCATAGGTCACAAACATCCCGATTCTTGAAGGGTGTCTCGTTATTTGAGATAATAGCTTGGGGGACATCATGGCGGAAAATTAAGTAGTTTAGGATGAACTTTGATATCTGCTTTCCTATGATATAAGTCATGGGAATGGATTCTTCCCACTTTGTGAAATACTCAGTGGCAATGATGATGATTTTATGTCTGTTGGATGAGGTGGGGGTAATTTTTCCAATGAGATCGAGCCCCCACTACAAAAAGAGCCAAGGTGTGACAATCGGGTGGAGCTCTTGAGCTAGTGCATGGATGAGGTCCCCATGTTGGTGACACTGTAGACACCTTCTGACATAGTCATGTGCTTCTCTTTCCATAGTAGGCCAATAGCACCCTGTCCTCAACAATTTCTTGGCCAAGGTTGTACAGCTCAAATGTGAACCACAAATGTCGTTATGTACCTCAATTAAGGTGGTCAATGCTTCCTCAACATTTAAGCAACATAACAAGGTTCCTTCAATGCTTCTATGGTAAAGGGTATCTCCTAGGATGACAAAACAGGATGCCTTTTTGACAAAGGCTCTTTTGAGGTTTGGGGTTATGTCGGTGGGGAGGACTCCTATTCTTAGGTAAGTGTATATATCATGGTACCAGGGATCACTGGGACCAATGATTTTGCACAAAAATTCAGACTCTGGTACCTCAAATGCAGGCACGAGAAATTGCTCTATGAGGAATTCTTGTCTTGAGACATTGTGTGTGACATCTAGGAGTGATCCAATTGTAGCCATTGCATTTGCCGCTATGTTGTTTGCTCTTGGTAGCTACTCAAATGTGATATCAATGAAGAACTCCTTAAGACTTTCCACTAATTTCTTGTAGGGAGTCAACTTGTCATCCTTTGTTTGATACTCATTATTGACTTGGTTGATCATGAGTTGTGAATCTTCATATACCTTGAGTGCCATTATTTTCCATTGCACTACTATTCTTAGCCCTATGACAAGGGCCTCATGTTCTGATATGTTATTTGTGTAAGGGAACAACTTGTATGATTTTGGAATGAAATCCCCTTTTGGAGTGATGAAGAAGAACCCTGCTCCAGACCCGTGTTGCATGTAGGATCCATCAAAGTACATTTTCCAGTGATCCTCTACACTTAGGTTGAACATTGATTCGTCTGGGAACTCAGATACAAGTGAATTCTCTGAGTATATCGGTGCCTCTGCCAACTGATCTATAATTTATTTTCCTTTGATGGCCTTACATTCCGTATACTCAATATCATGTTATGTGAGGATCATAACCCACTTGGTTGTCTGCCTTGTAAGCGTTGCTTTGTAAAGCAAGTACTTAAGGGGGTCTATCTTTGCGATAAGCTTTATCTAATGGCATAGCATGTAATGTCTAAACTTTTGTGTTGCAAATACAACTACTAGATAGGCTTTCTCAATGGATGTATAGTTCAGTTCATGGCCCACCATAGTTCTACTAATATAATAGATAGCTCTCTCTTTTCCATTTTCATCATGCTGATATGTATAAGATCAAAGGTTTTCCTGGAATTGGTGGCATGAGGAATAGCCGCGTGAGTAAGTATTCCTTGATCTTGTTGATGGCTTGATCACACTTTTCATCCCACTTGTTTGCTATCCCCTTATGGAGTAGATGAGAGTAGGGGATAGCCTTGTTTGCTAGTTGCACTATGAATCGACGGATGGATTGGAGTCTTCCTTGTAAACCCCTTAGTTGTTTCAGTGTTTTAGGTGCCTCCATTTCAAGAATGGATTTGACCTTAGCAACATATATCTCAATTCCTTTTATGGACACAATGTACCCAAGTATTTTCCCTGATTGTACTCTGAAGACACACTTCTTTGCGTTGAGTCTGGCTTTATATTCATCTAACCTATTGAAGATGGAGCCCAATGTAGCTATGTGATCTCGTCTTTTCTTGGATTTAGCCAATATATCATGCATGTAATCTTCCACAATTTTTTGGATCATGTCATGAAATATTAGTGTCATGGCCCTCTAATAGGTGGCCCCCACATTCTTCAACCCAAATGGCATCATATTCTAGCAATATGTCCCCCATGGGTAAGTGAAATTCATTTTATGTTGGTCTTCTTTAGCTATCATGATTTGGTTGTAGCCTGAGAATCTATCCATCAACAATAGCATCTCATGTCCTGTCATCATATCCACGATCATGTCAATTTTTGGAAGTGGAAAGTCATCCTTGGGACATGCCTTGTTGAGATCTTTGAAATCTATGTAGATGTGAATGCCCCTAGTGGGTTTTGAAATAGGTACAAGGTTTGAGACCCATTCTGAATAATCTATCAGCCATATGAATCCTGCATCTAGGAGCTTTTTCAATTCCATTTTGACTAATAATACTATCCGAGGATGCATCTTCCTGAGCTTTTGTCTGACTGGATTTACCCTGGGATATACAGCTAGGTGATGAACCACAACCTCTGGATTAAGCCCAAGCATGTCAGCATAGGTCCATGCAAAGTTTTTCTTTCTTTCTTTTAGGAATGCAGCTAAAATTTCCTATTCTTTTGCGAGAAGTGACTCTACATAGAATGTTATGTGTGGTAGTTCCTCTGTTCCCAAGTTGACTAGATCGCACTTCTCGGCTAATACTGCTGACTTCTCTTAATGAATTGCACTGAGAGGAATATTGAATCCTTCATCCTTCGGTGCCTCATAGATGTTTTCACCATTGGATACATCCTTTATTTTTATTGTTTTTGGATTAGAGAGTGCCACAGTGTGGTTTTCACTCAAAGGCCTAGAGTTTATTCTCATATTTTCACTTTTGCAACTGAAGGATTGAATTGTTTCCCCATAATAGGCTTGTGTGTCTAGTATGATGTCGAACCTAACCTTGTGATCTCCATATGGTACCATATCTTGTAATCCCATGAATTCTGAGAGCACCTCATCGTTTTTTAAAGTGTCTAGATTTGGTGGTCCTCGTTGGTTGTAATCGATGAGCTAAGGATATACTAGGTTTATTTTGTGGGTTTGATGGTCTGACTCAAAAGACAAGGTACTAATCATGAGTAGGGAGGAATCTTTGAAAAGCATAGGAAATTCATTTATGGGATCCTCATCACTACTACACACATCAATTATGTCAAAGGTAAAGTTTTCTAAGGGTAGACATGTGGATACTGGTAATTGAAGGGTGGTTGTTGATAGCTGAGGGGGAGTTTTGACCTTTCTAACTAAGACACCTTTTCCAAGTATGGTCACCTTCAGACGGGTACATCCAAGGCCAATATTTCTTAGTCATTTCTCCAGAATGAGGGGTTCAAATAGGTCATTGTCATTCTACCCGAGTTTCTTGTTTTTTTCATAGCCCATATTGAGCATCATTTGTAGACCTTTTCTTCTTTCATCCATTAGAAGATTAGACATGGGACTTTCATCTTAATACAGGAGACTGGATATGTCTCTTTCATCTACTACTTCCCAACTTAGATCCCCCAACTTCTAAATATAGAAGGGTTTTCTTTGAAGGTATGGGATGATGTTTCAGTTGGTTGGGGTTGTTCGTGAGTCCTAGGAGATTGAGGTAACTCTCCTATGATGAAAGCACTCTTTTTCTTTCTATAATCCCCACACCCATTGTCTTGGATAATGAACTTGATTTCAGATATATCAGGGATGGTGGGTGTCTTTGTCTTGGAAGTGGAGGCTAATGTAGTTGGGTCTACATATAGAGTGGTAGGGCCTTCATCGTTATTTGGGACTTGGGGGATTTTATAGTATTTTTTCTTCCAGGCTCTTGTAGTACGCAAAGGGTTCAGGATCACCATGGACTGTGACCTCTTGATTTTGATATGGGAATTTGACACATTGATGGAAGGTAGAAGCAACTGCTTGCATCCCATGGATCCATGGACACCCCAGGAGAATGTTATAAGGAAAATCAAGGTCCAGGACCTGGCACGTGGTTTCCATAATAGCAGGCCCTACTTGAATAGGGAGTTGAATAGTGCCCTGAGACACTCTTTCCTGATCATCATAAGCTCTGATGGTGATGCCATTTCCCTTTTCAATGGCATCTTTTGAGAATCCTGGATTCTTTATTAGTTTTAAGGAACAAATGTTTAGACCTGCAACCCCATCCACCAAGACCCTTTTGACTTTGTTTTTATGAACCGAGACTTCAAGGTGGAGTGCACAATTGTGAGATGGTTGGGTGGGAAAGTCCTTATCGGAGAATTCTAGGAGGCTTGAGGTGGTGATATTTCTTACCATAGCTTGGAACTGGTTAGCATCAAGATCTATAGAGATAGTGGATGAAGCTAATGCTTCCTTTAGGATTTTCCTATGTGCTTGTGATATCTTTAGCAACTCCATGATGGAGATCTGAGTTGGGGTTCTTTTCAGTTGGTATAGGACATTATAGCCATTAGGAATGGATCACATATTTGAGGTGGATGCTCTAGGTGGCTATGATGACCCAAAAATGGTGACTTTGCCACCGGATGTGGTGAATCCACAATCATCTTTGGATCCTTTGATGCTAACAACAGTGACCATTTCATCAATAGATACGACACCATGATCATACACATGGTTCACATTGGCATACTTTTGTTTTCCACAGTTGCTCCCTTAGTTATGATCTGACATCAGATTCATGTATATTTTTAAGTCCTGATTCCCAGCTAGTTGCTCAACATTTATGATCAACTATCATCAATGAGGTCTTGGATTAGATTTTTCAACCTCATGCAACTGGTTGTTGTGTGCCCCTTGATTTTATGGAAATCACAAAGGTGATTCTCATTGTACCATAGTGGTTTAACTTGGGGTTCCTGATAGTTCTCATAAGTGGGAATCTTGATGAGATTTTCGTTTATTAGTTTCTTCATGATTGTTTCAATTGGTTTCCCAAGGGAAATGTACTTTCATTTGGGGGAATTTCTGTTTCACGGAGGTGGCCCCCCTTGATTATTTAGATTGTTGACTTGATTTTTGGGTGGTTGTTGTGATACCGTGTTAGCTTGCATGTTGTTTCAATTTTTTTTTGTGGTTGTTGGTAGGTTTGGGTGTTTTGTTTCAAAGCACTGATTATGACCTTGGCATCCACCACACCATCATTTGTGATGTTTTTGTTCCTCACCCACATGCGAGGTTTTTCATTATAGCTAGTGGATGGGCGATTGTCTTAATTTTCTTGATATGTGGGTGTTCCCCCTTGTGCAATAAGGGCTCATTTGTTGCTAAGCACCTTGGGGATCAATTGGTCATAAGTGGTGATACATTATACCTTAAGATGAAATGCCAAGGTTTTCTCAAGATTGGTAATGATGGTGC
This sequence comes from Sequoia sempervirens, assembly GCA_007258455.2. Taxonomy (NCBI): domain Eukaryota; kingdom Viridiplantae; phylum Streptophyta; class Pinopsida; order Cupressales; family Cupressaceae; genus Sequoia; species Sequoia sempervirens. Next base: position 37,704,808 of record VDFB02000363.1, read on the forward strand.
AAACTTGTTGTTCTTCTGGAATAGCCCATTTGCTCCTATTGGCCTTGGATCACTATCTTTGCAAGAAGGAAGCGAATGATTCCCCCTTGGCTTGTTTAAGCGCAGATAGTTCCTCTAGACTAACATCCATACCGATATTGAAAGTGTAATTTTTTATGAATGCGTCTACAATCTCTTGGAACTTTTTGATGCCAGGAGGGAGGCAAGAAAACCACTCCATGGCGGGGCTAGCCAACATTAGATATGTATCGTCATATGTGACCTCCATGCAATGTACTTGGAATTCCTTGATGTGATCTTGAAGGTTTCTCGTCCCACGATATTTGTCAAATTTAGGGATTTCAAACCCCTTGGGGAATTGTACCATCACAAGGCTCCTGTTGAATGGATAGGGACACAAGTTTCTTGGTGTCTTTGTTGTTTTCCTTGATTAGAGATCAAGCACTTACTGTGAGAGCAATTTGATTTGCACTGTCACGTCATCTTGCAGATCAGGGGGTGGAGTGAATGTGTTTTGAAGTGGTTGAGGTGTTTGAGAGATGGGTGGAGTGTTGGGTGTGCTGGTGGTAGTTTTTTGCAAGATCTGTTGCGCGATCAAGGCTTTCTAATATGCCTGCATTTTTTGTGCCAACAACGCTTGTTGTTGGTCTTGTTGTTGTTGTGCCAACAACGCTTATTGTTGGTCTTGTTGTTGCTACCAACAATGCTTGTTGTTGGGCTAGTAATTTTGCTTCTTGTTGCGCTTGGTACTGTTGCAGGGCTTGCTAATATGCTTGTTGTTGTGCTACTTGCAATTGTTCCTGGTATTGAGCTTGCGCTTGCCGAGATTGTTATTGGGCTTGTGCCTGAACTTGAGCTTGTGCTTTTTGGGCAACTTGTGCAGCCTATGCAGCCTGTGCAACTTGTGCAGCCTATGCAGCTTGTGCAACTTGTGCAGCTTGAGCAGCTTGAGTTTCTTGCGCAACTTGGGTAGCTTGTTGTTGTTGTAATAAGGCTTGGGATTGAGCAGCCTGTTGTGCTTGCTATGCTTGTTGTGCTTGTTATGCAGCTTGAGCTACTTGCAGTTGTTGTGTGGCTTGAGCTGCTTGCGCTTGTTGAGCATCTTGTTGTGCTTTAAATTGTTGATATGCCTTTTGATAGGCTTGTTGTGCTTCTTGAAACGTGATGCTATATTGATTGGCCAATTTGGTTTTGGTGGCAGTGGTGATGGTGGATTCAGGATGGTGTTTTTTGTTGTGATGAGTGATACCATTGTATTGATGGTGGGGACTTGTGTGGTAGATGGTGTAATTGATATGCTTGGTGCAATTGATGTGCTTGGTCCCTGAGAGACAACATTTTGGGATGGTGTTGTGATCGCTTATTTTTTTGGTATGGTTTCCATCTGTTGTTGTGATATCGATGGAAAGATAGGTGGAATTGAAACAATGTTTTGATTGATGATTAGGAGGTTGCTTTGAATTTGATTGAGTGGTGGTAAAGGAGGTAACCCAAAACCAAGAGGTGGTGTGGATGTTAATGGAAAAGGTGGAAGTGGTGGAAAAATGGGTAGTGTACTCCCTTGAGGAAATGATGAAGATGAAGGGTCAAAGATTCCCCCTAGTCCAAATAGCCACCTCCTCCTTGTGAAGTCATAGGGAGAGAGGTTTGTGTGTTGAGAGGATATTTCAGTGTCACATGAAAAGATGATGATGGGTCATTGGGGTCTTGAAATGTGAGCAAAACATGTGGATGTAATGGATTCAATGGGATGGATTGACCCAAGATAGTGTTCGCATCCAAATCTTAGTTGTTCACAAGGGGGTGTGTTTGTAATGCATGGAGTAATGATCTTCCCTTGTTAACAATTGGTTGAGTTGGAGCAATGGACGATGTGATTTGTGGGATGCTTTGAGAGATGCTTTGAAATGGAGGTGTAGATGAGATTGGGGATGTGGATGAAATTGGGGGCATGATCCCAAGAGGTTTCTCCACAATAGTGCTCACATCATAATCGGAAGGGAGTTTAGCCCCTTCTTTAGCTAATTCAGGCATGTATTGGGAGGGATTGAGTCTCATCATGGTATTGACAATTTTGTGAGTTTCAGGATTTTGAACCATTTCAATGATTTCATCTTGTGTCATCCCTAAGACATTATTGGTGACGTCTTTCACTTGACCTTCCTCTTGAGGATTTTCTGATGATAGAGGAAGATTGAGCATGGGATTTCTAGACCCAACGAGATTGATTTCAGAAGAGGTTTGACTTAGGTCAATCAAATTTTATGTTTCTTTGTTCGTTTCCATGTTCTTCGTGTGTTGAGTCCTAGTTTGAACCATAAAATAAGGATCAATTTTCAAGAATGTAAGAGATGAACCTCTAATTCTTTGGATTGATCTAATCTTTAGGTGTAAAAAGAAAGTCTAATATTTTAAGGATAAAAAAGGATGATGATGGTGATAATGGAAGATGGAGGATTAGTGGATGTTTGAACTCTTAGGAAACCTTGAGGGGGATACTAAACTTTAGGACTTTGGATTTGATGTTTTGATGTTTTGATTTTTGATTTTGATTTTGATTTTGGATTGATTTGATTTGATTTTGATTTTGATTTGGGATGATGAACTCATAAAATCTAAGAAGTTGGATGTTTTCTTAGAGTGAACTTGTCCACAAGATGATAATTTGACTAAGTGTGCAAAGAAGGATTCATCTACACACACAGTCAAACAAGATGATTTGGATTTTTTTTATTTTTGATTTCAAGAGGATTTGCCCAAATTTTAGCAGAGGATTTTTTCAAGATTTTCAAGAGTTGTTTGTGAGGTGATTTTGATTTTGATGTTTGAAGGATGGATGAAAGTTTTGATTTTGATCCTAAGAGACTTAGAGAGACTTTGTTTACTAGACCAAGGTGTTGAAGAACATGCTAATACTTCCTATGTGAGATACTCAAACCTTTGAAAGAGACTTGGATTTTGACAATAGTAAAACAAATACAAATTTGGATTGTTCCTTGATGCACGTTTGTAAAAGTTGAAGGTCAATCTTTCTCTAAATTCGTAAAGCATAAACAACCTTTTCTTGAAAGCCTTTTGACTAAGACCTTTTGACTTTGGTTTTCAGATTTTGATCTTTCAAGAAATCATTTGGAAGAGCACATGTGTGGGGTCTAATTGTTTCCTTTTCTTTGACCACACACAATTCTTGATTATATTTTCAAACTAAATGTCTAATGTCCCAATTTCTTCTCATCCCACAAAGTCCATTATGTGGAAATCAAGGAAATTAAGGAAAAAGTTCCATATTGTTGACTTTAGTGAGCAAATTGAGATGTAAATTCAAGTGCTTAGAAGCCTCTAAGGATAGAATCCCTAGGGAAAACAATAACACTTGAATTTTGTCTAAGGTATTTTCTTCCTAAAGGGTTTGAAATTTGATGATCATGTTGAATGTTTGTTTTTCAATGTTTAAGATCCAAGCAAAGTGTTTTGATTTCAAGAACATGCACAACCCTATGGATATTGAGACAATATTTGTTGAATCCCCACTTGGATAAATCCAGCTACGCCTACTCTTAGCATATGATTAGATGCTTGACCACACAGAATCCCCCTTACAGTGCACTCGCTTCTCGGGTCAGCTAACCATCGGTACCCATGAAACTCCCTGGCATTAATCTCATCTCTACTAAAATCCATAAAAATGTGGGGCGACTTCAAAATGACCGTTCTTGCACCAACAAATAAATTAAGGACTTTGGTCTTTTAGACAAAGGGTTCTAGTGTAGGAATTTTGTTCATGGGGGATCATCCCTACGGCAAGAGACCATTGTTTCCCTTCTTGTCGGAACAATCCTTGTGATACTTGAACTTTCCTCAAGTACCCACACTTATATACCGGTTGGAAGTCGCTTGGATTTAGCGTGTTCTCGATTGGGTTGTTCCCTTGGTTGATTACTTTTCCCCACAAGGTAGGCCCTTTAAAGATAAACAAAAGTGAGCAAGTACATTCGTAGTTCAATCAATCTTTGTTGAGAAACAAAGAGAGAATACATGATATATTCCACTCACACTCACAAGATTTTGTTCAATTTTAAGAATCCCAAATTAAAGTGTGGAGGTAATCACTTATACAACTTAATATCACAAAAATCCTTTTGATTCTCAAGATCATCGTGAGGTACGAGAGAAGTGCATACGTCTTTTAGATGATATTACTTTGGATAAGAGATTACAAAACATGAAAGAACATATTCATTTTAACCCTTCAATGCAAGAATTCTTTTTAAGCACCAAAGGGAAAAGTGAAAGTTGCTTGTTCAATTGTTAACCTTTAAACAAAATCTAGTAAGTTTCCTAAGGTACTTTTTAATCCTTTTGTGTTATTTTTTTTAGAGCCCAAATGAAATGTATTGAGTCCTTAAAGAATGAAAGATAACAAAACCTTAGAAGAGGGATTATAATCTCTTCAAAGTGTTTAAAAACACTTAATACAATGAAATGATGATGTCATAGAAGCTTTCATCTTTGTTTCCTCCTTCACCTTCGATCAATCCAACCTACAAAAACTAGTCAGAACTACAAAAAAAAAGGTCAAAATCTAGTTAGTAGTCCAAAGCAACCAGAATAAAAAAGCACATGTCAACATTGAATTAAAAAATGCCTTTTACCAACTCTAGTGGTGCAGTCTACAGAGGTGGCACAATTTGGAGATGTCAGTGCCGCTATATGGCACCATTAGGATTGACAACGACACTCTGCAACAAAACTAGTGAGTGCGATTGCAGCATCGTTGTATGGCACCGCTAGACTGGTAGCATCATTGTATGGCACTGCTAGACTAATAGCAATGCAGTTTCCTGTAGGCACAAAAAATGTCAAAAACAAATACTGGAATTTCACAAAAAAATGTGTTAATTTCTTTAGATTCACCCTCCTAGCGCCAAAATGTGAATGTCGATGTTAGACCTACACAAGAATGAGAAAAAATCACACAATTAGATCAATATGAAAGTCAAATCAACATTTCCCATAGAATTCATTTGAAATGCACAAAATAAGAAATGGAAATGAAGAACATAGTAAAAAAACTATCAAATCCTATCTAATGCAAGCAAACTCTCAATCCCATGGGGTAATTGGTGCCATTTTCATGTGGAAAATGGCCCTTTCCCAATCCCTTGTAAGCTTGGTGATGATTGATGAAGATTGAAGCTCCTTGATGCAATTTTGACATAACCTAGCTATGAAACATGATAAAACTATGAAAATGGATGAACAATGGATGAAGCAAATTCAAAATCTCAAGATAATGTCTTTGCATGAAGTTGTGGATCCAAAATAAAAGTGAGAGCCTCTTATTTATAGATGAGAGTGATGGAGAATGAGGAAAAATGGATGAATGTGGGATCAAACACCAACCAATGACCAAGTGCCACTTGTCAACATGTGAGTGGACAAAGGTGGAGCATATTTTGGTCATTGTGCAATTAAATGCAATTAGGTGGAATTTCAAAATTGATGAAATGACATGTTGGAGGGAGGAGAAAATGAAGTTAATGCCACATGGCTCAAGGCAAAAGGACATGTAAGAGGTTTAAATGCCTTGTTGGATGTACAAACCCTTTTGGAGGGATTTTTCAAATTTGGAGAATATTCCAACATTGATGCCTTTTTGAATGTAATTGAGGATTTAATAAATTAGTTGAAATAATTTTTATGAGAAAGTTGCAAAATATAGAGGATTTAAGTGATTAAGATTAAGATTAATCAAGATTTGATTAATTTAAAAGGAGATTAGTTGTTTTGACCATTTTGATTTAAATTTTTGGATTAATTTAAATCAAAATGAGAGGAATATGATGTAGACTTAATTAAATAAATATTTTGATTTATTTAATTAAAAGGAGATGATGTTAGATTAAATAAAATAAAGATTGATTTATTTAATTTAATAGAATGACTTTAGAGATTAATTAAATAAAGTAAATTATTTAATTAAAGGGAGACTATAGAATTAATTAAATAAAATGATCTATTTAATCAACAGGAGATGATGACCTAATCAGATAAATAATGATTTATTTAATTAAGAGATGAAATGTGGTGGATTTAATCAAATACAAATTATTCAATTAAATGATTAGCAAAGGAGATGATTCAGGATGAAGCGGTGTTAGTAAAATTAGGATCAGGTGTATATGATCAATTGGTACATTTTCTATGTCTATAGGTACCACCTCAGAACAATCAGATCAGAAACACCAACATGCAAAAAAGGAAAAATGGTAACAAGAACAACTATCCCAAAGACAAGTACACATAGTTATTGGAACCCATTAAGACAATCATGAAGAAACTGGTAGAGTCAAATCTAATAACACTTCTTAACTTTGAAAACTACTAAGAGCCACAAGAAAAGCCATCCTAGTACAATGAGCGTGATCTCTATGACTTTCATAAAATCAGAGGACATAAAACAATAAACTACATGAAACTCAAGAATATCATCCAAGATCTCATAGAGAATGATACCATATCTGTGGAGGTACCAGCCAAAAACCAAGATCTCAAGATATACAAGATCCCTATGCCTAATCATAACAAGGCAAACAACAATGGTAAGGCTAAGGATTACACCAATGTTCAACATTCATATTCCAATGTAGTTGGCTCTTATGATAGTGTTATCATTGTTGTCACCATCAAAGGAGCTAGTACAAAATGTGGAGTCACCACACGACGTGGAAAAACAACCGTTCAAGGAGCTATCCCAGCTCAATCTAAGACACAACCTACTTTTCTCGCATCTAATCCTAGCAAGTACAATCTTGTAGATCAACTTAAATAGACCCTCACCCAGATATCAATCTTAAGGTTATCTCCTGCACATAGGGAAATACTAGAAAAAGCCTTGTCTGAGTCATCTGTTCCCAAGAACATTGATACCGATCAATTTCAATCTATGGTAGGGCATTGTTGGAATAAACGAACAATCTCTAATCCAATTGTTAATCACCAAATCACTAAGATATGATACCAATTGGTGAGATACAAGGCTTTGACTACTACAATATAGAAATCTGAAAATTGTATGCAAATCTGTAAATAACTTTTCTTAATCCTTGAAATACCATGAAGAGATTCAACTTCTTTATGATGCTAAAATCAGCCACTCTAACATGCTTGATAAAACCACCTTAGATGAACTTATAACAGCAATAACATCACCATAAGATAGCAGCAACAAAGAGGCACAAATCAGCAACATAAGAATGCAAGATTTCACAACACAAGGTAGCAATGGAACAAAAGAATAAACTCATAACACAGTGTTTACGTGGAGAAACCCTTGCGGGAAAAAACTCCACCAAGAAGAGAGGCCCAAGTTGTATTATCTTCAAAACAAGATTACAATACATCCACTTCCAATCTCCTCTTGAGTCTTCAATCCTGCAGCACCCTGTTACTCTTGTTATCTCTCTCTCTCATAAACTTCACTCTCAAGTCTCATATTTATACAAAATGAGTACCCACCAAAGGAATTCGTGGGAGATGGATAAAATCCAATATTTCTATCTTGGGATACACCAAAATCATCTTCTTACATATTCCCTTACACTTGTCATAGGCATCTTCCCAATATAGGCACCTAGAACCAAGAATAGGAACTTACAAGATAATAATAGCTGTCATATGTTGTCATAGAATCTCTTACACCTTATGATAGTTGTAAGTTGTCATAGATGCTCTTACAAACTTATGACATGCGTCATAATAGCCCAAAAATACATTTCCCAAAGATAGGCACCAAGATTCTCCACCTCACCTCATTTACTATTTACCAAGATTCCTTGAGCAGTAAAAGTAACTCTGTAATAAACTGTCGGTGAAACTTATTCATCCCTTATGGGTAATTACAAATTAAGAATAATAAATGGAATAAATACAATATTGGTATTTACAAGGTTAATGGCACCTTATCCCAACATTCTCCCACTTGACATTATACATTGTAAATCAACCCATAGGAAATCTCAACAAGGGAATAAACATCCCTTAGCCAACCATGTACCATTGATTCTTCAACATGCTTTTGTGCTCCAACAAGATACCTGCAAAAGGAACCATGATAACCACCATCTCAAGCAAGAAATCCTCACATCATATTACCCATGATAGGACAAGGAATATGCCATGGTGAAACATATCAACTGTCACTGAAACCTGCACCAATCTATACATGAACACAAGCATCAAATTCAAATGATAACAAAAGACTCTGAGTGACTGCCACACTCATACCAAAATTGGAATAGCAACCACAGCAAGTTGCTAGCTCATCCAAAACTATCCATACCACAAACTAGGGTAAACAAACTTTCATAGGTAGAACTTCATGCTATCAACATAGCAACCCAAATCTGCAAACAAGTCCCTGTATATCCACCATCCTGCAAAAGAAGACTCCAAGGTAATAACACACATAGACATGCGATAAAAAACCTCTGAAGTAACTCACTGCAGTAAAGTGTAACCAGTCCAAGAGAGGTGCCCCTCTCATACAGAACACATATACCTTCTGGAACTCCCACTGCACAGGTAATGTCAAATCTGAAAACAAGATCACAGCATTAACAAGTCCTCCTATAGCACTTCACATAGAGGATGTGGCTAACTCCTCTATCATAGTGTCAAAGAAGCATACAATGATATCCAAAATACATCTCTCATTACTAATCCAAATAACTCTCCCAAGTCCTCCAACCAATGAAGAAAGAGATCAAGGAGCTACCAAATTGTTGCCAAAAAACAATGAAGTACAAACAACAACTCATAACTCCATTCATGAACCTCAACTCCATAAACATAAGAACCTTCAAGAAGAATACAATATTCCCATAAAGAGAGAACTTGCAAATCAAACCATCTCCTTATACCACACTAACATGTGCCAAATTGTGTAAAGTAAGATCTCCTTCAACACTTCCAAACTGAAAGGATATCAACATCTAACCATTCAACTTATAATGAAACATGGCAGAACTTAGATGTAAACCTCTCACAGAAAGTAGATCAAACTTAGCCAAACATTCCCACAACATAAGGGAATATGCCCAAAGCCACTAACCATCTCCTGTACCTCTCCTACCAAATCCAAAGTTCAAGATTGCAAGGAGAACAACAGAAATACATAAAATCATGCATCTACTTCTCAACAATCCCTCAAAACTCAACTTTCAAGATTAATGCATAAGAGAAGACAAGATACATATAAGTAATGCATCTAATAATCAGGTGGGAAACACCTCTTAGATCATTTACTTGCCAAGTAGACCAAGAGTGGGATACAAGATTGTCATGTGCATACAACACCAAGCAATATAGGCTTTCAATAAAGACAACCTTCTCATCAGGTCTATGATGGACTCACATCCATTTCCAGGTGTAGGCTCCTCGGTCTTTACTGTTGAGAAACTTTTTATAACAAGCAACCATTCCAACACATATCTCTGAACATAAGAAATATCCAGCCTAACCCAAGTCTCTCTAGTATCCATGAGCACCCACTAATCAATCCATGCCAACTTCAAATGCAACCTGCAAAATCATGAAGCTCCAAGCAAATGATTAATACTCAAAACCAAAGAGAACTACATCCTCTCCAAAGGAAGAACAATAACACCTTTACCAAAGACTCTAAAGGTCCTCCATGAAACAAGATGTTAAAACCTCATCAAATCACATGAAGATAACCATATCCTACCAAAGCTCCCACTGAACTGTGATACCGAGCTATACATGGCAACAAGATAAACTGTCAAAAGCTCCCACTGAAACATGTAACCAAGCTATCCATGACATCATGATAACCATCTCCTAAATGAAGATCATCCATGGCCTCAACACAATCAAAGAATCCGCTGTATACAACACAACTCCCAAAAGGTCAAGAGAACCATAATCTCAAAACCAAGAAGATAGAACACACTGTAACAGCACAAAACTCCCACTGAAAGTGATACAAAGTTGTATACATGGTATCATGACAAACATCATTACCAAAACTCCACTAAAAGTGAACAGAGCTTTTCATGCACCATAACTTACTGTTATAGATTCTAATGAATAATTATATCAGGTACTCTAAACCATCCTTCTATCTCACTGCAATAAACATACCAATGTAATCAAGGTGACCAACCAAATACAATCCTCATCAGACAATTTACAAGATCTGCACTCATGCAATATCTCAAAGGAGAAAAACATGGTCAGTGCTCCAATCTCAAATAACTGAAAAATAGATTCAACCCCACATCAGTAACATGCAGAATAAAAGTAACCAAGGAATAACATGTAGATTTCCAAGACTCAAACACCAAGGTCAATGGTAGACCTGATTTGCCAAACAAATCCACATACGAGTATCCATAGATCATAAGAACCCATCAAGCAGCCCTGCAAATCTGAAATTGTTTTCATCTAGAATACTCTAAGAGTCTGAATACAATCTTTCCACAGATCTACAAACCACAGATTTTTGTTAACATGTAAAACCTGTAAAACCATCTCTCTGTAAATCTGAAATCACTTAAATATCCAGATATTCACACTATACATGTCATCTGAAAGAATGAAATATCACAGATCTACAAATCCACAACTTTTTATAACAGGAAAACTGTAAAACCTACATATCCCAAATAACATGAATATGAAAAAGGAGGAACCAGGTTGTCCAAGAGTTTCCATATCACTAAAATACCAACTCCACAACCCACATGCAACCAGTGGCAAATCATCCAATGCTTTCATGTAACCAAGGGCTAAACCCATGAATCCAACATAAGCACTCCATATTATAGTCCAAAAAATAAATGTTCTTCCATGTAACTAGGGCACCATAATCAACCACCCAACATGAAAACCCATTCACTTCACATGACCACAAGGTAAAGGAACATAACCACCATGCAAGAGGATACTCACATATTGCCAAACCGGAGCTCTAGATCACTACCACAAGATCAACTCCATGAAGATACATAACCCTGAGCCTCAAAAGCCCACTGTAGATCTCATTGACAATATCCTTCGGAGAGTTAGATACCATGGCTTCCAATCTCACAAATCTGCAAAGCAATGTCAACATA